>JACMZG010001893.1:1389514-1538777 GCA_018340805.1 Microvelia longipes | reverse complement strand
AATAAATTTTAAAAGGTATATTATTATTGAGGTATAAAATTAATAATTTATCTCTTATAATTACTTAGTTAAGGATGATAAAGCTGAAAGATATAATTATTATATCTTAACAAAGTTAAACACGAGAAACTAATCTTTATACCTCCAAAACTTTTATTCTGTTCTTAATAATAATTATTTTCAAAACTTTAATATTAATAAGTTTAAAGTTAAAACAATATATATTTCTTAAAAATGAACAAGAGGTATATTTTGTACGAAAAAGCGCTTCGTCATTTTTTTGAAAGTGTTTACGAGTGGGAAAAATGAGCTTAACCAAATATTTTGAGAGAGAAATGCTGCTTGTTTTTTGAAGGGAAAACAACGCATGTCATTAATTTGGACATGTAGGGGCATGCAGAAGGTTTTTCAGAGTAGAATTTTCTCTTCACGTACGCATTCTTAAAGCATAATCATTACATTTCGGAGAAAAAGTGAACATTTTAGAAACCCTTTGGAACAGTCAACTGACAGATTTTGTTACCTTTTTACGTTACCATGTAACAGTATCAAGAAATCGATGACAGTGTAATCGGAGGGAATTAGTTTTCACTGTTTGTAGCCAATTTTCGTTGTAGCGAAAAAAAATGTCGAGCCATCAGGAAATGGCTCTTTTGAGGTTGGGATGACGAATTACAGATGAGTGAGGAAATGGATTCCCGGCCAGGGAATCGTTTTTGTTAAAAATGCAATAAAACTTGAACTATTGAGTAATTTCCGTGACATCCCGGTTTTGCAGTTTTTTGCAAACACAATACTTTTCGTATATATGTGCGTTATAAATGATGAAAAGTAAAAATGGTTCAATTTGAACGGCAAATAAAACAAATTTTGATAAGAAGTGGAAAAATGAAGTCTTTAATGAAATTCTAAATTCTAAAGGTTTTAGGCAAAATTCTAAGTGGTGTAATCAAGAAACATTTTATCAAAACATGTCTTTCAATTTAAGAATTAATTTAAAGTGCTCCATCTAAATGTTGTGTGTACATTCATTTTACCTGGTACTGTTCCGGGACATTTAAGCAAAATTGCGTGCTAGGGCGGCGCGAGCTTTTATGGTTTATGTGAAAAATAGTTAACATTACTTGTCAGATTGTTTCATTTAATATTTTAATTTTTCAAATTTAATTAGAGAAAAATTAGGGAAAAAAATATGTATACTTTACTCGTTAACATGAGAAAAGAAAAATATCAAAATTTAATATTAATTTTAATATGTAAAATTAATTTTAAATATTAAATTCATTTTATATTTAAATTAAGGAATTTGTTATTTCTATAAAAACAGGAGAGATAACAAAAGAAGAATTGAAGAAGAGGAATATAATCGTAAAGGAAAACGAGCTTAAGAGCGTATGAAGGGTTGACATCTACAGATTTGATAATCGAAATTTCAGTTTCAAAACATTTTCTTTGTATTACCATACTGTCAACTAACTTACAGTGGATACTAACTATAAATTTAGGGAACCTCTTTAGAAAGACAAATATTTTGATGTCATCGTCAGTAGAATATGTAATTGCCACACGGCAATATTGGACCAGATATTTGACAGACGATTAATGTAGATGGAAACATGAAAAACAGTTTGATGGGCTTTTATTTTCTATTACTAATGCCGGTAAAATATTGAATTTTAAACCGTAAAAAATCAGCTTCTTGACAAATATGATCATAGACAAATTGAACAACATACAATTGATACACCGGATGTTGCAAAACATAAGTAGATCGACACATTATAATGGCAGAACAATTCGAAAAGCAAGAAGCAATATATATCATTGGACATTCTGTCATCATTGAATAGCTCACCATAATGGCGTCATTGTCCCACTCCCACTCGGTTTTGTTACGTCTGAGTTATGGTTCACCAGAATTCATCGCTCTGATAAAAATATGGGAAAAATAGTAGAAAAATAGATAAATTGTGGGAAAAATAAATTTCGGGGGAAAATTACCGGAATTCAGCGACATTGGAATCAAATTGGACATAACACAAGTAAATAGTATTTTCACTAAAAGCGGTATCAAAAAGTACAATTGAAATACGTCAAGTGGTTAATTGAGTTTCAATAATAAATTAAAACGGGCCTTCGGGACAGATGCTGCTACGCGGTCTAAAGGCCTCACACTGGCCGCAATATTGTTGTTAGGTATTATTATTTGTTGATATATGGCATTTTCCCACGCATTTAGCGAACGATTATCGCTATGGTGACTTTAGGGCCATATAGACATGTATCAACATACTATGTAGACCATGTATACAATAATCTAAATAAATACTATTTGCACCACTTAGGATGGTTCGATTTAGCTGAAATTAGTCTCACTCCATTAAACTTGGCTATATCGTCCTTTAATGAAACACCTTATTTACCGCCATTCTCTAATATATTATTGAAAACGGTATAAACTTAATTGATACGCCATAATTTATCATAAAACTTTTGTAACTTCATTAAACATTAACCGTATGTGTGTCAACATAAACAAAACCTTTTAAGTGCACGCAATACACCCTACAAATAATATACTAGTAAATTATATTATAGTAATTATATTTTAGATTGATACTATATATTATATTATATATATATATTCTTATATATATAATATATCATATATAGATATATATTAATGATATAATGATCATATATATAATATATATATATGTGTGTGTGTGTATGTGTGCTGTTGTGTTGTGAGAGTGTGATACTGCTGTGTGTGTGTAAATTATTCGGATGGATATATTTGGTATTTGGAAAATAAACAGAGTCGATCATCTTCCTTCTCTTCCCATCCACTATCGTCATCTTGACAACGTCATTCTTATGATAAAATTGGCTATTAGCGAACAAGTAATAATAATGAGGAAGAAGTGCAAGGTTTTATCAAAAAATCAAATAAGAACCAATAATGATCCTGTAAAAAATAATCAAGCGAATCTTTTTCTACTTTGATAAAGTTCAATTCTTTATTGCAGTCAGAAGTCATTTTGCCACCAAAATCGCTAGCAAAGAAAAATAATGAAATGCCTGTTTGGTTTACCGCAAGGGGACTATCATTCATAAAACTATGAATAAGCACAATATTAACCCTTGTGTAACCACTTCAATTTATTCTTTATTCCGGTGTACCAGCATTATTATCAATAAAAATATTTTAAAATTTCAGAGCCATCTAAATCTACAACAACTGAGTTCCCTATGGTTAACGATGAATACTTCGATAGCTACAATGAGAACAAGCAAGGTTTGCTACGTTTCAAACTAATTAGCAATTTGATTCCGTAACATATTGATTGAGCTAATCTACTAAACCATTTGCAATTTAGGTCTTGAAACTCAACTAACAATAACGTTTAACCTTATTTCTGTTGTGTATTAATCTATTGTGTTTGTTGTTAAATTTAACTGTACTTACTTCGATTTCTATGACGATGCAAAGATAAGTAAAGAGTGTCTGGAGATTGAACAGAAGTTGGACGCTCTTAATGGGTATCGATGAATTGTTATGAAATTGATTATTTAAACTTTTTTGTTTTAATTTTGCATGTACATTGTTTTAATTAAGGTTCGGTATCAACTTCATAATGAGGATGAACAATTATCTCGTCTACACGATGTGTTGAACACCTATAATTGATTTCGGGGTCGAACCCCGCAAACGTCTACACGGTAAGGGTTCAACCCGGGATTTAACACCTATACTGTAATTAATATTATAACCTCTGCTCAGTGGTTTCCCTATTGTATCTCCAAGTGTTTTTCTGGTTTTATTTAAATATAGTTCTGTTATTAAACATTAAATTATATACTTTTATTACTTCATATTGGCAGACATTTGTAAATAACATTTTAGTAAAGTAGATGATAATGAATAAATAAAACCAAGTAAACAACCAAATATGTTTAAAAATACAACAAGACTGAATAGTAAAACTGTAGATATATATAAAATAGAACTAATAAATATTATCTATAAAATAATTTTAAATAATAACTTAAATCTAAATATAGATCGATATTTTCTTAGGGGATATTTGACTGTGTAGGTTGGACATTCTTCAAAATCAACATGATTTGCAATTATTCGTTTTTGTTGTAATTATTTTCAAAAACATGAATTATCTTTCCTTATTTTGTGTCCGCTATTATTTATATTGCTTTAACCTACCAAATTGTTGTTTTTATTCGAGATATCTCGTATGCGCAAGGAACAACAGAAAATGAAAATACTCTGCTCTTATAAAAAGGTAAAAAACCAATAGCGTAAGCAACGTTTATGACAGCAAACTGCGACTTAAATTTGAGCTAAAGAATACATTTATTTTACCAATAAAGTTTCGACAGCAGACAGCGTAATGCTGCTAAATCAATATTTTGATTAAATATCATAAGGTAAAGGTAAATAAATTCATATGCTTATTTAATAACCAAAGAAATTGAAAGCAATAATAATTATTAAAATAACTGGCTTAAGACACCGGTTCCTACAATATATATATATATATATATATATATATATATATATATATATTATAATATATATATATATATAATATATATATTATATAATATATATAATATATATATATATATATATATATATATTTCAGAATTCATTTCTAAAAATCGCTATGTATTATAAATTTGATGATACAATTGTACCAGAGTAAAGTATTATAACGAATATATGAAGTTAGAAATAATCGAGAAATAAAATATAATCATTTTTCCCTTCATAAATTTAATTTAAAGCATTTCTAAACTGTATTTCTTTATATTATTATTTATTATATTTTAATTTACTTTCTGAGCCTGCAAATGATTAACTAGCGTGAGGCTTAATTTCCTAATGGTCAAACAAAATATTCCCCAGTTTTTTTTATTATTGATTTAGCTTATATATGTAATGTTATTTATTACGTTATATATTAAAATGTGGGATTGGCCCGTCATGTTGAAAGCTTAACTTATTATAGTTATATAAATATCAACTATTCAAGCTGCTCAAGAAATTTAATAAAACACAGTGCGTAGCCAGGATTATATTTCGGGGGGGCTGAATTTTAAAATTTTATATGTATATGTAGTATATATATATATATATATATATATTATATAATATTAATATTTATATATATATAATATATATTATATATATATATACCGTTAAATATAGCAAGATTACAATGTATACATTGTTTTTTTTATTATTATTAAATAATTTATTATTTTTATATTAATAATAAAATAAATTGTTTCTGGAAGTAATATAATCAAAAAAATACACATATGTTATAAAACACAAACTATATTTTGCACATAATGTATGTTAAATTTATAACGTAAAATTAATAAAACATTTAATTTTTATTATAATATTATATTAAGTAATTTTGAAATAGTCGCGACAGCAGGGGTAATGTCATTTACCGGATTTTACAAACCAGAGACTATAATATACTTAAACAGTAAGACTGGTCGACCCAATGGTGGAAAATTTGGATTCCGATCGACGCTAGCGCCTTGGCAGACCTACTTTTCACTAAGAGGCTGGTTTAATTTCTCGCTTTTGCCTACGTTCCATTAAATTAACTTTTATAAGTCATATATTATAGTCCAAGAGGCCAGACGCAAAAAAAACGTGACCGTCAAGCCCCAAAGTTTAACCCACTAGATCGACTTATTCTGGCTCTCTGATAATGATCAGGTGGTCTGCCATTTCAGATAGGGAATCTTAGCCCCGGGGCCCCTTTAAAATCCGAAAATGAACCAATTCTGTTTTTGCCCATAACGGTTCCTATTATTTTATCCAAAATTTAAAGGTTGTTTTTTAAAGTTTATTAAATTTGTGATAAATCATTT
The DNA here is from genome assembly GCA_018340805.1 of Microvelia longipes. Classification (NCBI taxonomy): domain Eukaryota; kingdom Metazoa; phylum Arthropoda; class Insecta; order Hemiptera; family Veliidae; genus Microvelia; species Microvelia longipes. The sequence continues at coordinate 1,532,861 of JACMZG010001893.1, read as the reverse complement.
TTTAACCATCAAAAATCGTTCAGTAAAACGGAGATACAAATGTTGAAAAGATTACTTAAAAAACATCTAATAAGCATACATTTTGTCCAAAACGCACAAAAACCTTAAAATGTCATGTTTTTCCATATGAACATGTTTAGGAATTAGGCAGACTTAAAAATTATGCATATTCTGTTAAGCTACAGGTAATATAAAGTGGTTCTAGAGAAAGAAATCAGTACAGCTCTAATATGTGATGACTTAATGACCGACATAATGCTGAAAAAAATGTGTATTTTTCTACAATTTAAGTGTTTACTTTCTTTCAGCATTATATGTCGTCATTAAGTCATCAATATTAGAGCTTGTGTGACTCTTTCTCTAGAAAACTCCATTTTACCTGCAGTTAAACAAAATATTCATGATTTTAAGTCTGCCTAATTCTTAAACATGTTAATATGGGAAAACATGACATTTAAGGTTTTTTTTGCGTTTCTGACAAAAATGTTGCTTTTTAGATGTTTTTTTCGGTAACTTTTCAACATTTGTATCTCGTTTTTACTGGACCGATTTTGATGGTTAAAATGGATTATTCATGTTAACGGCTTTCGTGTATCAGTGATTCATTGTTTTACGGTCCTGTGCTCCTTATAGAAGTATTATTCTAAGCAAAGTCACACAGTTATTACTGAAAGACCTAACTGAACGTTATGTCGTAATGAACTTCGAGATTATTTCGGACAAGCCTACTTTACTTTGTATTGTTTCACTGTTTTCAAATAATTATTTGTAATCTTTCTATTTATATATTGTATTATTATTAATATTTATATTATAAGTTATTGTAAAAATATATGTTATTTAATTATTATTTAATATTTTTAAGCTTTTTCACACATTATTGCGGGTTTAGGTTATGTAAAAAATTTCGGGGGGGCTGAAGCCCCTCAGCCCCCCTGGCTACGCCACTGAAGGAACTAGATATGAAACTATGCTTCCCAAACCAGCATTGCCAATCTTAGTGAAAATGTGAGAGGGATATATATATACATTAATACAATTTATATATAGATATATATATATAGTATATATATTAGATATATATATATATTATAAGATATATATATATATATATATAATTATATATATATATGGATAATAAGTATATATATATAATTAAATAATATAAATGTATGATGATTTCTGTAAGATCTGATAATGATCTGTAAGGAATGATTTTTGAGTAAGATCTAATCTAATTTACGTGCTTCTATTACTTTTTATTAGTATTACATATCTTCGTATGTAACCATAGAGATATATCTTGAGGGGACATAGCCTATTTCAATACATTATGAGGCCTGAAACATCATTTGGGGCTCTGTTGTAACCTAAGCAGGGAAATAAATCCATTTAATGTTTTCATTAATAGTATCTTATAAATTTGCGTAACAATGATTTATTAAAAAAACATTTTTTAATAAATTTATTGATCAAGCTATAAATTTAAAAATATCAACTAGTTCAATGTTGCTCAATAAATTTAAATAAAACTAAACAACTAGATATGAAACAATACAATAATGTTTTTTTAACAATATATTTATTATAAATACATTTTTTAATATAATTTAGGGTTATGATCTAACTTCAACAAATATACAACTTAAAAATATTAAAAATCTTAACAGAGATGGAATAATTGTACTTCATTTTTACTGCACTTGCATTACATGTTTTATCGTCATTACATTTTCAATTAAAAAGAAAAATCAGAGTAACTATTGTATCTGAATCTAGCAGTATTAGTTACTATAAGTACTTTAAAATGTTGGTCCTGTAATACATGATTTGTAGTTTAATTAATTTATATCTAAGTAGGGTTTTGTTCTACACTGTGTATATAAGTGTGTGTGTGTTCAAAGCCTGCTGCTCTGATCGAAATGAAACTTCGCTTAAAAATCAATCATATAGACCTAACCAGACTAAGTGTTTCCACGTGTATTTAACTTAATGAAATCGTACCACGTTTTGAGACTAAAAGAATGCATGCAATCATAGAGATATTATTACTAGAAGGGCCCTATTGGTTGAATTTTGAAACATCGAAAAAGTAACCTGACTACCTTCGCTAAAAATTTAATCAAATATTCATAACAAAATTAGACTAACTTATATAGAAGAACGTTAAAAATACTAATAAAACCCCAAAAATGTGCGGAAAGCCGAAAACAATCTATTAATTTTAACCTTATCTAACTTTTGAAGGAGGTTTTAATGATGCTACACAGAGCCCCTGAGAGCCCTAAAACGATGTTTCAGGCCTTTCAATGTATTGAGATAGGCAATGTCCCCTCTAGATATCTATATGCATACATTGATCTTTACATGAAGTTATTTTTTTAAATAGTTTTGTATAGGGGATCGAGTGGAGTATCGTTAATTGTCTTTGTTTGCTAAATCACATAAAAGCAGTTCTGATACTATTAGAACGACAAATGTGTCCCTACCGGGCCTTAGCTAACTAAAGCCTATGGATAGTGCTACACTACCTAGTTGTTTAATTACAGCTTGTTTAATAATTAATTAAACCCGTTGTCTCTACAGCTTTTATGACTTATAAGTAAAATTTTAAATTTTAAACTTATTGGTAAAATAATGACAAAGATTAAAAAAAGTTTTAAGGAAAAAAAAGGGTAGTAAAAAAAGTAGATAGCTTTTATACAATCCTTGTTTAACACCAAATCAGACCATTAAAATTTGAAAATAATATATTTCTTTTAATAAATTAAACTATACATTGCATATTAACGCTTAATAATTAAAAACGTTTGAAATAAAACGTATTTCTTAATATAATATAATTCCTTTTAGAATATAAACTATTTGAAAAATAAGTAAATAAAATAGTTTTAGATCAAGTTAAACTTTAATTGCAAATCATTTACTAGAAATTAGGGCCATTCCGGCTAAACTTACTTAAACCTAAACTTTTGTTTTTATTTTTAAAGTTTTCCATTAATCCGGGTATTCCAGATAAACCTGAATTAAAGTGAAATTATTTTTACTGTTAATGTTATTTTTTTCCGAAAGTTGAAATCCGTATTTGATTTAGGATTGTAGTGGAAATAAAGTGGTAACTTTGTATTAATATGAGGGAGCGGTATTGTCGCTTCTGCGTGTCGTTGCTTTGGAGTATTAAAGCGGATTTGGAATGATAGACCTGTCGGACATTTAACTTGGAATTGGGATTTCAACGTTCACAATTTGAACAAAAAGTACATATTACATTATTACATGTACAATATTATAATATTTGAAATCTCCAAAAGAGACTAAAATATACTTTTTGACTAGTTGAAGAAATCTGAAACTGGCCCTTCATCCCTTATTTAAAAAAATGCAGAACGAAAGTAAAAATCAGCTGATTGGTTTCGTTAGCTTGTCGTTGGAGATTATCTACGCCTCAGAAGTAGCTTTTTCACCCTCGCCACTATTATATCCCTAGACCGAGTATAGTATACATGTAAATTAATCGAAGAATCAGCTACCGTCGATCCTTGCTGTTGGTATCGACAGCTACCAACAGCAAGTATCAACGGTAGCTGATTCTTCGATTATTTCTTCAACTTGCAGTAAATACAACCTTTTTACAAGCAAATTCTTTTTCCCTCGGTTTCAATGGGAGAATAAGCTACTGTCGATACAACAATTGGACATTAATATCTCTGGACCTTCTGGTATCGACGAGGGCTACCATTTAAATTACAAATTGGATCAGCTACTAATTTCTTATTAAATTTTTAGTGAATGTAACTTTTTAAATCCTCTTGGTTTTAAGTGCAAAGATTTATAATTCGAGATTTATAATTATTTATCATTTGATTCTTCGCCCTTGTTTTAAGAGCCAAATTAAATGCAGCAATAAAATCTTTACAGCTTCCGACAGTAGACATAGTTTGTAATATAAGAACTATGTTGATAATTTTACGACTTCTAACTAGGTGTCGAAAGCTAGAGTACCTTTATGTGGGTAACACATATTGCATCAGTCTTAGCTAGTCTCTGGCTCTTTGATTTTTCAGACGTCTGACATGATTATCTGGAAGGGTTTAAGAGAAATGGAGTTGAATTCAACCATTGGAATGGTCTGCAAGGGTGTCGTGGAATTTTGCTTGAAATCTAGGGACTTTTGTTCTGAGAAGTTTCCCAGATCTTTTTAACCAAGTTTCTAATCTTAATGAAATTCCCACTGCGTTTAAGATGACCATGTTGTCTTAAGCATAAGTATTAGAAAACATAATTTAATTTGGGGTTAGTCTTATTCCTATGTTATTAACACAGGAATAAGTTTTGCTCTATCTGAAGAAATGTTTTCAATGCTTCTATTTGTATACTAATAGAAGTCTGTTTTGAGAAAAATAGGCTTAAAATTCCGATATATAGCTCCCCTGTTTGTAAACCATTAATTTAGAGATAGCTTTCTACATTCTGCTCAAAAGGAAAAACTCCCAGTACAAAATGTATAATTTGATACCGCAGTCAAAATAAGTGATTCCTGAGTCTTTGTTTTAACTAAATGACTGAAATGATTAACGTTTCAGAAACAAAAATTAACACGAATGATTGAACTGTTTTGCAGGATTATAGTCCAAGAGCCGGACCTGAAAAAATAGGACTCATTTTGTACTACTTGAAACAAAATGTATCTGAAAATATACCTAAAATTATGAAGAAAAAACATAGTCTGCCTATCCAGATTGGAGCCCTTACTATGATTGCGCGTGCTCAAAATTTTATAAAATCACACAAATTTCAGTTTTCTTGAAATAAGTGGCTCCTTGTAGGTCGTGTGCAAAACATAAAGAGACTATTTTTTGTAGGTGATAACATGTTCCTTAAAACGAGTGTTTAATCATCAAAATCGGATAACTGCAACCAAAGTTATGGCTCTTTCAAAAACACTAAAAAATGGTTAATTTATGCAAAGTCAGCAAATTGTTTGGAAAAAATATTGGCTTTTTGTGCATGTTTTGGCCATTTAACAAATGTCATAACTTTAGTTGTAGTTAAAAGATTTTGACGAAAAAACACTCGTCTTATAGTAAATTGAATCAGCTTTCAAAAATGTTCTCTTCATATTTTCCACACGATCTACAGCCAACTACTAATTGCAAGAAAACTAGAATTTGTGATTATTTTTAATAATTTGAGCAAGCGCAATAATATATAAGGGCTCCACTCTGGATAGGCAGACTATGCTTTTCCTTCATAATTTAAGGTATATTTTCAGAAAAAAATTTGGTTTGAAGTAGTACAAAATGAGTCTCATTTTTTAGGCCTGGCTCTTGGACTAGTATTGTTAGTAGATTTGTCATATGTTTTGTAATGTTCTCGTTGCATTATTGCAGAAATTTATATTTATTTCACAAAAACTTTTGTTAGATCACTGGTGTTACATTTTGTGAATTTGTTTCCAGAGGGTTATTCGTGTTCGCGAGGATCATTATTTTGTTGTCTTTCATTAGATAATTCGTAATACTACTTTTTGATTTCTTTGGTTAGAATATTCGTGATTTATATTGTCCTGTCTTCCTTTAGGTTATTTTTTGTTATAATTTGTTGTTCATAACTATGCAAAGATACGTTAGTGGAAGCTTTTCATCCTTTTCACAAACTTTATGTCAAAAGTTTTCAAAAGACATTAATCATTATGAATTGTATTTAAGTTTTTCTCTGTTGTTTAATTACAGTACCAACTGCTACGATACTGGGTGGACCTGATATATATGTCAACTATGGAAGTACAATTAATTTAACTTGCACCATAAGGCATAGCCCTGAACCACCAGCCTATATATTTTGGTATTATGGTAAAGATGATGACAATAATACATCTACCAAAGGTCCTTTACAGGTAAATGTTTTATTAATAAATTCCAATTTTGAAATTTTATTTAGCAATAGTTATATCAAAAGGATGCGATTAAAATGGCTTGGAAATAGAAAAAAGTAACAACCGTACTGAGGTGCGGAAATATCAAAACCCATCCATACCTTGATTTAGTGTATATCTACAGGCTTGACTATCTCTAGCTTATGTAGACACCGCTATTGACTCGACATAGAGTTCCAAAGTGTTTTAACTTCCTGACTTTTAAAATAATTTATTGAAATCGCTGATTTGTCTATCAGCTTTAAGCTAGCCGTCATCAGTACATCCTCACTACAACTACTTGACCAATCAGAGTCATCTTAACGATTAAAAAACTCCTTGTCAAGCCGTATGTTTTTGTACGGCTTTGTAGATGAACTTTAAGCAAAGCTAAGTTAATTATTATTAAGGCTAAGTAGATTATTCGCGATTTAAAGACGGTAGCAGCGCCAGCGTCATTGATAAAAAATTGATAACCTTTGGAAAAATTGGAAAAACCTTTTAAAAGGGGTGCCACAAGTTTTTAAATAAACTGATAAGAAGGTGAAAATCACAATATAGTACTTTATTTTATTTATTGTTATTTATTAATTGAAAATTTGTATCACCCTTTCGTTTTCTCGTCATTGGTATTGCCAACTTTACAACTATCTCTTTGAATCGCAAATAGATAATCCACTTCAGAGTCCTTACATCCATTTTTATAACTTAACTCTACTTGCTTTTGACGACAAAATCCATTATTTACTGATAATGTACTATGTAATATTTACAGGTAATGAGTTTTGATTCCGCAAGAGGCGGTGTAAGTCTGATAACAGATAAAGGAGAAGTCACAACATGCAGATTATTAATAACGAACGCAATGCTTTCTGACGAGGGGAGATATTCGTGTAGTCCAAGCAATGCTGATATGGCTACTGTCAGGGTCCACGTCCTTTCAGGTAAATCGGTTTTAAGTAATTATTAGATTAATCAATTTCTTTTCAGCTGATATAACATAGCGATTCTATAACAATCCAAAAGAACAAGTAAATATTGGTAACAGGATCCTAGTTCAAGAATCCTGTTAAATCAAATGTTCGAAATAACGAACTAAAACAGTGATAACACTGTTGTATACTGTTGTATATGTACACACACACACATATATGTATATAATATATATATATATATATATATATATATTATTTATATATATATATATTATTTATATATATATATTATATATATATATATATATATATATATATTAATATATATATATTATATTATATATATAAGATGTAAATTTACGTAGTTTTCTAGTAATTATTACTTTGATCTAATCGGAACCTCATTACTCGGGTGACTAAAATCGGGAGATAAAATTTCATAAATTTGTTATGATTTACTCGAGTGACCAAAATCGAAATAGACATGCTCCTTGTAACTCGACACCACCATAATGTCAAGAATAAAATCATTGACTTGATGAAGCAAAAGGGGTACTTTGGTTTACTTGCTATGATGATGTTTACAGCATTGATTGGCACGGCTCCACCAGGTATACTGACATCATTGCTTTTGAAGATAATAGTAAAGACTTTGGTGATAGACCCTACCGTTAGATATGAAAATAATGATTTGGACCAGGGTATAAAAGTCCATCGTGAAATAAAAGGAAATTTACGACACTAGCCTTAATTATTATCAAGAAAAGTTCCTAGAAATACATGCCCAAAAGAATTATACTGTTAAAGGGCTTTGGTTTGGCTCTAGAAGCACTGTACTAAGTTTACCTCTAACTTTTTCAATAAAATATATATAGATCGTAAGGAATTGACAAGAATAGCTGAATCCATTAATTTAGATTCGCTTGGAATTTTAAATCATCATATATATTGTTAATTTTTTATTTTATTTATCTTTTTTATACTTTATTTTAGTTTTATTTATTAACTCGCTTAACAAAATATTTTTGGTTTCGCCCCCTCCCCCCTTCCCCTACGAGGCTCGTTACGGGCCTGCCGAAATGATGTACATTAAAATCTTTCATATTTAGCTAAGAGTAATTAAATTATTAATTATTAATAAAACTTAAATTAAATAAATTAAATTAAGGTTTTATAATTTTTCTGTAAAATTGAATTCAGCAAAGCCTGGGGGTTTCAGATGGGCGCAGGACTTTACATAGTCCTGCACCTATGGGAAATTCGTATGAGAAGAAATATGCTTCAAAAACTTGTAAGCTTAAATGAATTTTGTTGTATGAATAGTTATGCCATCATGGTTATTCAATAAAAAAGGCGGAATATGAGCAGAAGATTATATATATAATATATATAATATATATATATATATATATATATATATATATATATATATATATATATATATATATATATATATATATATATATATATCAGTATAACACTGTTTCTATAATAAAACTCAATTATAATTTTATAATTTTATCTGAACAATAGAATCAATTTTAATTAATAATTCATTCGTACGATAATTGAGATTATGCATACTGGGTTTATACTGAAGTTTTACCTAATAGAAATTTTATTTGAGTTGCAAACATCATATAAGTAGTCTTAAACTATAAATTTTAACATCTGAACAATAACTAACTTAGAGTAAAGAGAGTAATATAACTAACGTAACTTCTAAAGTTCAATTTAACAGTAATGTCAATTTCAAAACTCAACATACTATAGAAACATTAATGATGCAAGTTGGCAAACATACGTTTTTTTTTAAATTAATTTATCTTTGTGCTGTAAAATCCCAACACGCTTGCAATATATGAGCTTGAAATATTCAACAAATTTAAGTATGTTTGAAGGTATTTTCATCCACATTCCTTTATTACAAGGGTATTATCATTTTACACCTGTTGTTTTGAAAACTTAGTTTTATAATATCAAGTCTTCTTGCCATCTCTCTATTTTCATGTACACACAATTTATATATTATATAATATATATAATATTATATATATATATATATATATATATATATATATGCGTTTAATATCAAGTTATATAAACATTCAAAAGAAAAAATATAAGTATACATAATGGGATACCTGCCAGAGGGCTTACACAAGTAGCCCTAAAAATATACTAGTAGAGTTGCAACTTCGCTTTTATTCCACAAATAACAAAGGCATGCATTCTAGGGTAAAATATACGAAATGGCAACACTGTCTCATTTAAAAGGTATTTGGAAAGTAATTACCAAGTTTCGAAAAACTGCAGCCAGTAACAAGTGGGGTCTTTTGTTTCAAAAACAATTTATGTTGTTACGTACTTATGAATAATTAATTTTAACACGTTTATTAAAGTTTATTGAGAGAAATATACTTATTATTTTATACAATACTTAACAAAATACAAAAACTTTATATTGGAGTCGACACTTCCTACTGTGGGCGTATTCACAATAAAATACACGTGTGTAAAATGTTTTATCTAAGCAAGTGTACGGCAGCAAAACTAAACATTACAAAATGTTATTAATCTACAAAATATCATTTCACCTAACATTTTTTTAACAAAATATTAAAAAATTATTAGATGTTTTTTGGTAAAACTCTAGACACACATACGGATTATTATGTACTATATATGATTATTGTTGGATCTTAAAGAGATAAGCATCATTAAGCGTGTTCAGTGCGTATTCTCAGCGGGTGACCGCAGAGAATAAAACGGATGTATTTACTATCTAAGGACGAGCAAAGCGAGTCCGAAGACGTGTTGCAATATAAATTTGGCGAATTATATATTCTGATGACGAGCGAAGCAAGCTCGAAGAGGATGAGCGTAGCGAATCCGATGTGATTAGGAAAAGTTCCGAGGTACCCCGTTCCCGATTTTTCGCATTAATCTTATTCTACATTATTTGAAATACATTACTAGAGGTGCATATATTGAGCGACCTAAATCATCATTTTGGGGCTCTGTGTACCCTCTTTGCAACCTCCTCTAAGAGTGCGTTTATTTTTTAAGTTCCTAAGGCATAAGCCGAGGGAACCAATGCATTTAAGTCCTTAGACGAAGCCGAGGAATTTATGTGTTACTCCCGGGGCGAAGCAGAGGAAGGTAATGGGTAGGGTGAAAATAGCATTTTACTCCTAAGGTGTATACAAGATTTTATCTCCAGACGTTGACGTCATTTAATTATTGTTACATTCTTATTTTGTTAAATTTTTTCATGTTAAATTCAAAAAATAAATAAACCCCTAAAAAAATTATGGTGCTGCCAAAAAATCAAACAAATTATATTGCACCATACAACTTTTTTGACCAGAAACGTTTTTTGTTTTTTTTTTTGTGGGGTCCTCATAATTTTTGGGGTGCCACCTCCGGGAGAGTTTTATAAATTTAGAGGATACAATTCCCAACAATTCATATAATTGACTCTAACCGCAATAATAAGTAACAATTTTTACTCCCAACGGAGAAAAGGTTACTTTAACTCCCAAGGGAGTGAAAAATAACTTTTTCTCCCTTGGAGTGAAAAGTGCTTATTTACTCCCTAAAAACTAGTCAATAAACTTTGTAGAACAATAAACACGTTATACTCCGTCTAGAAATAAAACTATTTAAACGATCAAAGATGTGTTCAGTATAAATAGCTACATCAGTTCAAGTTTGTTAAAAACTGTGATTCTGCTCTCTAGTTTTTGATTTATTAATAATCAAATACGATGTCAAAATATTAACAATAATATCAGTTGGAAAGAACACATTGTTTACTAAATCATTCAAACCCCTTTCAAAACAAATGTTTCCATGATTCGAGTTATTTACTAACAAATCCGTCTCCATTACTTTGTCGTTTGTCTATAAAAAGGATTGTTCAGAAAGTTCAAAATGACATATGTACTTGGGAGTATTTTGAGAAATTAAAATGGTAATAACAATAGAGTAGAAATGAGGAACAACTTGGAAATAGGGCTGCAAAGTTTTCACAAAAACTTTTATCAATTTATTTTAGACGAATAAGAGCGGCTTTATGAGATTCTTTAAGAGCTACATTTTAGTCGAAAAGTTTAACTTATAATCTTTGTCAGCGTTGCTTGCTAAAATACTTATTTTTTTTGTAAAACTTAATAAATAGCAAGTTAGAAGTTTGAGGTCTTAAGAGAGTGAAATAATTTTTTTTAACCCAATTTTTCTTAAGTTTGGAATGAACTAAATTAAACCCGGTTTCAAAGGTTCTTGAGTTTCGTACTTGATTATTTTTGTAAGAAACTATTTTTACTTTTTCTCATTTATACCCTAGATGTATAGGAAAAGTATTGTGTCACATACGATGTTATACAGGGTGGTACATAAATAGCATCACCCTGATTAACTCAGCTTCGTGTGGAGCTATCGCGTTAAAATTGGTATCTACTCCCACTAAATTCACCAGTAGTATTTAAAATATCCAATTATTTGTTGGGTAATTGTCTGGCATGTACGGTAATCTGATTACCAAAATTCGTTTTCTACGGTATCTTCAAAAGGTTAAATTAGAGCATAATTTATATTGATTATTTTAGTCTGTTCCCAAACAATTTATCGAAATATCCCGAACAATATGTTACCAATAAAATCAAGTTCTGGTTATTGTTTCCCGATCTATTATTTGACGTACATTAGGACGATTACCCATTTATAGCTAAAAATCAGCTTACTGATACACCATAATTCATTACTTCTTATAGATTCTATGGGGAAAATAAAAGTCTAAGAAAAATTACGGGAATTCAGCTACATCGGTACGAAATTGTCCTAAATATGTCACTGTTTCAGAAATAATCAATATAATCGTATGCTCCGAATTTTTAAGTTACCATAAAACATATTTTGGTAATCAGATTACCATACATACCAGAAGATTACCAAAAAATAATTAGGTATTTATACTCCCAGTGGTCGACTTAGTGAAGGTAGATTCCAATTTTATCGCTATATCTCTGTTCAGTGCTAAGTAATCAGGGAGATGTATTTGAAATTTACCACCCTCAGTGTAATAATATATAAGTAATATTGCCCGATTAGTTTTTTAAGATCTTTATTTACGTAGTTAATATATAATAATAATGCCCGTTTAGTTTTTTAAGATCTTTATTTACGATGTTAATATATAATAATAATGCCCATTTTGTTTTTTAAGATCTCTGCTTACGATGTTAATATATAATAATAATTCCCATTAAGATTTTTAAGATCTTTATTTACGATGTTAATATATAATAATATTGCCCGTTTAGTTTTTAAAGATCTCTATTTACGATGTTAATGTATAATAATATTGCCCATTTAGTTTTTTAAGATCTTTATTTACGATGTTAATTATACTGCCTGTTTAGTTTTTTAAGATCTCCTCTACTTACGATGTTAATATATAATAATTATAATAATAATATAATAGAATAGCATTTATGGCAATAAACAATTTGTACCATGAACCCAAAAAGTGCACTTTTTAAAAAAAGTGGCTAAACACGAAATGTTTCTCTCTATATAAATGTCTCCATTTTAAGATAAATTGAAATGTATGATAAAAATGGCACAATAAATTATTTCTCCCCTTGTCCAATTATTTCTTCCCCTATATTGGTTCCCTATTAATGATATTAGAATAATATAATTAGTAATGAAATAATTTATTAATTTTGAATGTATAAACATTTTTTGTCATTGTTTGGGGACTGAATTGTTTGAGCGGGGGGGGGCTAACAATTATAATTGTATTTTTATTGGAAAACTTGTTTTATTATTACAAATATAAAGAATAACATTAATTTTATAAAGAATAACAATTTTCCGGAAAATTAATTTTTAACCTTCTTTACTCGTGGTGGTTTTCTAAATAATGGTTTACTTACAAGCTTCAGGGTAAATATTATATAAAATTAAAACTAAGAAAAATTAAAGATTGACGTAAAATTAAAAGTAAAGATTTTTTTCGAAAAACGAATTTTTTTAGCCACTATACATGTACGCTACCCAATCCGTAGTAGTTGTATTAGTAGTAATATGGGGGGAGGGGGAGTGTTAGTAACTACCAGGCAAGTAGGCCACGTTGTTCGGCCCTTTTTGCCAGCTCCCTAAGATAGTGTTCTACTCCTTTTAATTTCAAGTGTAGGTATATTTCATCTAATCTCTAGATTAGATGAAAACGGCTCTTCGACGGCTCTTCTGTAGACAGAAGAGCCGTGGATTTCTATGGTTCCTCTCATGCTTTTTTCAAGCAATCATACATATTTTCACTGACTCTTATAGTCTAGTGAAAACTAGGAACAACACGTGCCCTCGCTGTTAAACCAAATCTCCACACACTTTAAACTACAAGGCAGACACACTATAGTATTATGATGAATCTACTATGAGGGTCCTAAATTTTGCCTATACCCAGTTTCATTTAGGATAAGGGATCTTTAACGAGTACCTGACAACGCACAGGCTCGAGACCACCGGCTTTACGTCCCTTCTGAAGGACGTGATATGCAGATATTTTATCCCTCTCATAAAAATCCCAGAGGCCCGTGCTGGGGTTGAACCCATGACTAAATAAACTCGGAAGTTTAAAGTCCGCTTCTTTCTGTGTATTAGCCGCGTACCTAAACCACGGGTGACTCCGTACCCAGCCCGTTGTACAGTAAAAAAAATCGGGTACAGGGTACCTCGGAACTTTTCCTCATCACATTAGACTTACTTCGCTCGCTCTCAGAGGATACAAGTTTTTAAAATTTATGGCACGCATGGCTACATGCGTGCCAAATCTTATCCGATTGCAAATTTTTTTCGCGTTTTATGTGTTATGAAATTATTTGCTGAGTCATTATTGCGGGTTAATGGCGTCGTAAAAAAATATTTTCTGGATAGCTCAACTACACCTATGGATTGATTTTTGTAGCAAGTTTCAACTCTCTTGCATGAAACACTGGGAGCTACAGGTATAAAAGACACACACACGTACAGACAGACAACTTTTTGAAAACCACTTAGGAGGCCTTAAAAACTCATGAAACGGATAATTGCAGTGACAACCCGGTTTAGATTTTTTTGCAAACACAACACTTTTCCGATATCCACGGTATAATTGAGAAAAAATCATAAAGATATAGCTTAGTAATTAAATTTGCAAAGATGAGTTACTCCTTATAAAAACGTTTGCTTGATTTGACGGTGAGATTTTTCCAACATAACATTTAATATTTTACCCAAAGAGTACCATTTTATTATAACACCAGCTGATTTAGGGAATTTTTTTTATTAAGAAATGTTTTTTTGTAAAATCGATTTTTAACCTACTTCTCTTTTGGCAAGTTTAAGAAAATGACACTTATTGTGTACGTGGTGCAAAATGTTGTATTTTATCTTAAAAAATCTTACTTTCGAATCATGTAAAACATTTTTGAGAGGCAATCATCAGCTTCTTGTCCTTGGTGGCGTGCCATTATTGCGAACAAGTTTTATAATCCTTTCTGCTATTTTATGAGATATCATACAATTTAGAGGTTATCGTAGGGATAAATCATAACAGAATTTAGCAGTCGTAATAATGGCAGCAGCTTTACCTGCGTAGATCTAGGACCAAACAAATGAAATTAATGAATGAATAAAACGATAAGGGTACAGTCAGGAGCTACACCCTTATATATACCCTTGCCAACACAAACTCTAAAGTTAAATAGCTTTATTTTTGATCACTCTGCTGGCACGCCGCCTAGGAGAGGAAGCTTGTTGATTGATTGCCTCTCAATTTAAATAAGACCCTTTTGTATTGCTAACCTAATAACTTCACTCTGAAACGCCAGTGACCGTCTCCAACAAAACGGACATGACTTGGCGAGACAGAAAAGTTGATTTCACCACTTGTTTCGACCAAAGACTTGGCGGGGTGTTTTTTAACAAGCAAGTGGTTTTTGGTAAGATTTCAAAACTTTTTGTGTGGCTCCTAATGGTTTGACGACAGTTCAATGTAAAGCCAAAAAGTAAACAAGTTACGAGTTGCAGATAAACTTGTAAAGGGTATCAACGTATTTTATACCGCTTACAAGCTCTGTTTTCTGTAGCGCGTACAACAAAGAAATCATGAATTTAGGATTTAATGATACAGAATTGTTAAATGATATCAGAAAAATCCGAAAAGTCCACACACACCCAAATCCATTTAGCAATAAAGGCTTCAGGAGGGTCAATGTATATAAAGTACCGTACGCTAGATTAGTTTTTTGCTCCGCGTTCAGCATAGAAAGGCTAATTAACCTTAATTAATTGAGGTTTTATTCAGTAGAAATGTACACGGGCACAAGACAAATCCAAAAAGTCCCCATGCATCCGTTTAGATGCGTAAACGTATTAAACTACCGTTGGCTAGCTTGGTTTTTCGCTCTGCGTTCAGTGAAGGAATGTCGAATTTGAGATTTTCCTAGGTACTTATGCACGCACACGGGCATAAGACGGATCTAAAAAATTCTTAAACGTCAAAATCCATTTAGTAGTTTAGGCTGTTGGTGCGTCAACAAAAAGTGAAGGAAAAATTAGAATAAGAAGTCAAAAATGCCATTTTCAAACCTATTTTTCTTCGCATTATATTTGACCGATTTGAATGAACTTTTTTTTTATTTTTGTTCTACAAAACACGCCCTTTAAAGGTATTATAACATCTTTTAAGTTTTCTGCTGTTTTCGCGTTAGAGACCCTTAAAAACCCAAATTTTTGCGTATAGTATAATTTGACTAGGAGAGGTTGTGACCTCAAACTACCATCAGTCAGACTTAATAAAACCTACAAAGGTCCTAGTTTCATGGAAATAAAAATATATAATCACCTACCAGATGGTATAAGAGCTCTAAAACCTCAAAAATGCTTAAACGAAGTCAAAGAAGTATTATTGCTTAATCCTATGTATGAACTAAATGATTATTTTAATTTGAACTTTAATAATTTGTAATTTTTTCTGTTTTTTTTCTCATTTGTATTGTAAAGTGAATTATTTGACTAAACCAAGAATTGCTTGTAAATTTGATGGTTGTAAAATTATATAAATAAAAAATAAATGCACTGGCAGCACTTTTTTGAGATTTTTATTGAGCTTGCGGCGTATTATACCTTTTCTTTTTGACTTGGCGGGACGAAACGCAGCTATGTTCTTAAATTCTATAGCCATTGTCTTATCCGTGTTCATAATACTTATCAGTAGCTGTAGTTGTAACTTATTAGTAGATTCGGCTGTTGGTACATCAACAAAAAGTGAAGGAAAAATAAGAATAAGGATTAGACACGTCCTTATAATATAGATATTATAATATATTTATGTACCTTTAGCCCTTTTCACGCTACAGACTCTCAAATACCCGTCTTTGTTACGAGTAGTATAATATAGATTGGCAGATTTAGAGGTTTTTTGACTTTTTATTTATTTAGCGGGGTACTTTAAAGAAATTTTTTTTGACTTGCTGGGGCGGAACGCTACTGCGTTCCTAAATAATAATAATCTCTTTGAAAATAATAATAATTATCAATTGATAATAATATCAAACGATTGGTATTATAATGATAAAAGATCAATAATAATTGATCTTTTACACTTACGATGCCAATATACTTACGATATCAATAATAATGATTGTTTAGTTTTTTAAGATACCTTTGAAATATGTTAATAATATAATAATAATAATGCCATTTTAGAGCCTAGTGGCTCAACAGGTTAAACTCTGCAGGATCGACCTCAGGTAGTTTTGACAACTGTTACACTTAAAGAGTTATGTAAATTTTTCTTGTACAAAAGACTCAAAGTCGCAGTGCAAAAGGTTTTACACCAACCCTCACAATTAATAATATGTAAATTTGGCCCTTTTTTATGTAACAATAGTTTATTATATAAACTAATAGTGTATCCTGGGACTCGATCCTCATATATAAAGTTTAGAACACTATCAATATAACGACCTTGATCTCAGAGACGGCTGCAATGTTAATAAAATATTATATTATTAAACCAAAAATTAACTGCCTCACGAATCTCTTCGAAGCAACCATCTATGCAATAGAGTATTTGCAGAATTTTTTTATAGCATTATTTTTAAGTACGTCATATAATAGAACACCCTGGAAATAGAATGAAAAAACCTATATTTTTGATGGTACAGCAAAAAACGAAAAATATATTTAAACATGTTTTTTTCGCGGGAAAACGGCCTCGACTGGTTGTGTGACGTCAGACGTAAGAATACTGCCGTGTAGTACAATATTCACTAGAGCATATTAACACTCATAAGAGTTAATTCTATACTGTCAACAAGATGATACTGACAGCTGTAGTCATCACGTTCCTTAGGTATTGTATTGACGGAAACACAGAATTGTTTTGATTCAGTCTTCTTCTTATATTCTATTGAACTGTAAGCAACTGTTAACCTTACGATATTTCTAACTAAAACTCACAACTGTACGTTAAACGACCCAACCATTAGAACGTTCCGTTTTCACCCCACTCTCTCACCCATTCCCCCTCTCCTCTTTTTTAAATTCTTATTTCGACTATTTAAAATTCAATATTTTTTACAGCTTCACATATTTTTTAAACACATTTAATCATTTTATGAAAAAAAACATTTTTTTGGAAAAATGCAAATACTCTATTATATAAGGCGATAAATAAACCTAATATAAGAAGGTAACTTGCTGAATTCCTTTTTTTACTGTTTAACGCTTGTCTAAAAAAATAACAAATATTATTAACAAAATCAAGCGAGAAATCTCATAGTAAGAAAGTAAAGTATAGATTTTATTCTGAAATAGAAATAATTCTCTACATTTGTAGCTACTTTGATTTGCGTGTTGAGAAGTTATAAAGGAGGAAATTGTGGTGGAAGCTCTTGGCTAACCATTAGTAAAGAATTAGTTATAACATTTACAAGTGTTACATTCTCTCCAACACCCTGTAGCATTCCTTTAACAATACAGTTTCAAATATTAAATTCTATAAAATAGACTTTTCCCCTTTGTGTTAGAGTCGAGTATATAGGGAGTTTACTATTAAAGTTATTGTTAGTTTACTGTAATCATAGAGTTATATACTAGAGGAGGCATACCCTATATCTATTCATTGAGAGGCTAAAAAATATTTTTCAACATTTTCTTAAATTAAGTTGCCTCTTGTGTTTGATCCTGCTACCGCTACAGAAATCTCCCTGTACCTTTTTTGAAACAAAGGATATAGTTAAATGTTCGGTTCTCTTACATTAATTTTGAATGAATGTCGACACAAGTCATTAAAAGTGGCTAAAATGTTATAAGTACGTAATAAAATTTAGAACAACAATACGTCAATAAAATAAAAATACTAAGACAATTTAATTGATAAAAGGTCACTGATAAATATGTAGCAGTGAAGCATATCGACCATATGCTCGATTTTGCTCCGTGTTTTGCTTGAGCGCTTGGGTTCCCGCCTTAACTCGAATACTAGCGCCCATATTGCTGCGTAACTGGTTTATTTGGAAAGCGTTGTTTGGGTTTCTCAGGGGCTCTGTGTAACCTCATAGTTACCTTCATCAACTTTGTGTTAAGGTTATAATATATCAATCGTTTTTTCGCAAATAGTTTGTTTTGATTTGTTTTTGAACGTTCTACTATTATGAGTCACTGTATTTTTCTACTGTTTATCCAACCGAAAGCCCTTCTCTAGTAAAAACATATCTATGGATGTAGTTAAAAATTTGTTACCCATATTAACAGTTAGCTTTATAACAAACATTCTTTAAATGTTGTATCTAGTTAATTATTTTAATATCTACGCATAATTTCTTATAGTGCTAACAAGTTAATCAACTTAAAAGCATAAGTTATCATGCAATACCAAGATGTTGGCAACGATTATTTTGTTTCTCTGATCTTTGTATTAACTTTACTTAATTTTAAAAAGGGTAGAGAGGGTTTAGTTGCTAAATGCTCCTGGCTGAAATCGTTTGAAGCGTTTGTTAAACACCCAAGACAGCAAATATTTGAATTATTGGCATTAAACACCCCAGTAGGTAGTAAGGTTTGGCTAATTAACACCCCAGACAAATTCGTAGCGTTCGGCTGTTAAAGACTCCAGGCTGCTAACATTTGTAGCGTTTGTCTGTTAAACACTCCAGGCTGCGAACATTTGTAAGGTTTGGCTGTTAATCGCCCCAGGCTGCGAACATTTGTAAGGTTTGGCTGTTAATCGCCCCAGGCTGCAAACATTTGTAGCGTATGGCTGTTAAACGCCCCAGGCTGCAATCATTGTAGTATTTGTATTTGAACCCCCATTTGTTTTTTAATAAAATACATCACGATTACTAGGCTTGTAATTTAGTATCAAAACCTGAATATCAAAAGGCAATATATAACTACAAGGCAAAGAAAAAAAAGTCAAATAACATCAGATGAAAACGACAAGTTACAAACAATATCAGAGTTTTTTTATTTATTCTTAATATTATTGAGTTAAAAAGTTTCTACCTGATATAATATGGACCCTTCTAATATTAGGGTATCTTCTCTACCATATTCCCTGGCAGATGCTGCAGTTCTCGCAAATCAATATTTTATATTGTGTCGTATCAACAGTCCCCAAAGCAGATACCAAATAAAATTCTAAAATAAAATGACAATATTACAGAGTGAGATAAACTATCATATACCGCTTAAAATGTTAATAATAAAATAGGCTTGTTAGAAATAAGCTCAATCAATATCCGCCAGTTTTTGGAAAATGTATACCCAAGGGAACGAAACTGTGGGTTGTAAGCCGGAAATTAATATTTCTAGATATTCATTGTCTTTTCAGAATACTTACAATCCGTATTCAAAACCTCCCTTAAAATTTTCTGCCAAGAATCTACTGTCTTATTGTAATAGTACAGTAGCATTGTAATAACTAGTTAGCAATTTAGCGTATTTGAAATTAGCTTCTGAGTAAATGTGAAGTACTGTTTTTAAGAAAAAATATGATTATGCCTATTACTTTAACTAGACGTATGTAGCCACCAGCTTGGCTTGTATTCTGGATCTGAAGATCCAGAATACAAGCCAAGCTCTTGGATCTCTCCATAAGATCCCAAGCCAAGCTCTTAGCTTAGCTTTTATTTGAAGCAGAAGAGGCCGGCAAAAAACCCGGGATATATTCAGGAGCAGACGCTAGGCCAGCTAAGAGCCTGGCCTGTATTCTAAACCAGAATCTAGATGAGCCACGAGTTTTATAGACGACATGTTTTATAATTTATTAACGCTCTATCCAAATTCCAATCATGAGTGGCTTTTGAAAGATATCGACGTACGTACTTCGGATCAGACAAAACATCCAGTGCTGATAGGATCATAACCTGTTGGGTATGCTACAAATTTCGTTGGTTATGATAAAAATATAGGGCATACCCAGCGAACGCTAAATAGCTACTGTTATGCACGATAAGGATGTAAATCTCAATATTTTCCAAGAGTTTATAGCCTGAAGTCAGAGGAGGCTGTTTAATGGAGCTAGATTTTCAAAGTTACTCCCTTTATGCCGTATAGTTTGGTCACCCTGTATAATGCAAGATATGGCATCGTTGTCAATGAAAGCTTTATAGAGTCCCCGTTGGGATCATACTCTAGGGGATTAATCGCATACTATTCCCCATGCCCCACAGGGCGTTACCTCTGATAGAGAAAATGTATTCTCTATTGCTCTTGCCTCAAGACCCTATACTTATCATGTTTTAATGATGAAACAAACGAACCTAGATACGGGGTATATTTCTATGATACCGAATTCCTCTGATTCGTGACGTCACGGAGGCTATAATTGAGTCATTATTTAGTCTATCTACTACATAAACTAAAACTTATTAACTTCTAAATGCAGTGATGTTGCTCAAAAACAAAAATCAAGAAAGGTTATTTTAGCCAAAATGGGTTGCAACGATAAAAGTCGAGTTTATCGTTGTTAAAACGAAAATTATTTATTAAAAGTGGGTACATACTCGTAAACGATTATTAAAGATTATTATTATCTCAGAACTTTTCTTTGCCTTATTGGATTCGCTTCGCTCATCCTTAAACCTCTTCAGACTCACTTCGCTAGGCTTTAGAGTGAAAAAACATGTAATATTCCCAGTAGTGACCCATCGGCAAACAACTAATAAGAAACAACAACAAACATCTGACATAAGCTTTCAATAGAGTATTCGTTTTCAAACGAAACACTCCTTTTACATACACATGCACAAACATGTCGTTGTACTACAAGTGACTTTGTGCTGTTTAAACCAATGCTGATAACGCGATGACATGGCTCATAACTTGGCGCATTATATTATATATAGTCTTATACATGTCTAAATGCGTGCCAAACCTCAATCTGATCGCATCATTATTTCGCGCTTTATAATTTTTCAAAATTTTTGCTGTCATTATTGCGGGTTTGTAACGTCATAAAAAAATTTCCGAATAGCATAATTACACCGATAGATTGATTTTTGTAAAAATATATAAACTGATGATGATAACAGACACACACACACACGCGTGCCAACTCATGGTGAATTCTATGTTACGGATGTTTTTACACATATGTTTTCGAGTATGCACATTAGTAATCAAACAAATTTTAAGAATTAGGATTTAATGTAGTTTGGTTTGAAAAATTTAAGATATCGTAGTGTGGTGGTTAAGGTACGCGGCCAGTACACAGAATGAATGGACTTTAAACTTCCTAGTTTATTTAGTCATGGGTTCAATCCCAGCACAGGCCTCTGGGATTTTTATGAGAGGGATAAAAATTCTGCGTGCCACGTCCTTCAGCCGGGCTCGAGCCTGTGCCTTGTCAGTTTCTGGTTAAAGATCCCTTACCCTAAATGAAACTGGGTACAAGCAAATTTAGGAACCTCATAGTAGATATAGTGTGTCTGCCTTGTAGTTTAAAGTGTATGGAGGTTTGGTTTAACAGCGTGTTGTTCCTAGTTTTCACTAGACTTTAAGAGTCAGTATGATGAGTGAGTAATATGTATGATTGCTTGAAAAAAAGCATGAGAGGGACCATAGAAATTCACGGCTCTTCTGTTTAGATTAGATGAAATATACCTACACTTGAAATTAAAAGGAGTAGAACACTATCTTAGGGAGCTGGCAAAAAAGACCCAACAACATGGCCTACTTGCCTGGTAGTTACTACCACTCCCCCCCCCCCTACTTATTACTACTACATGTTAGATGACGGAAGTTAAGCTAGGAGTAGAGATGTCGATTCAAATTTGCTGTCCGAGTTTATTTCTCAATATTTAAAATGTATCTATGCTAACCAAGTCTGTTTTATTTTTACAGGAGAGAGTCCAGCGGCTATGCAAACCGGGGAATCTAACAAAATCAAAGCCACTACTCTGTGTACAATCTTCTCGGTATTCTGGATCTCATTAGCTTTACTAAAAACTGTTTAAAAAAATATTTTTTCCTTTGAAAAAAAGTGATATTATTATTTAATTTTGTTTATAAAAAATATAAGTGTGAATTTTAATTTAAACTCTTTAATACGTAATGGTATCGTGCTGATTCGACATTTTTGTACCGAAGGCATGCCCAGGCAGAGTATTTGATTAATCAAAAACTAAAATTGTACATATACGATACATTTTGCTCCTATTATCGATATTAATGTTGTATATAATTTTTTGTTTATTTTTGTAATTGTTTCCGTGTAAGATGTGTATTTATAGTTTTTTGTTTATTTGTTTGTTATGATATTTGTTTACTTGTTTATATTACAGTTTATTAATTAGGCGTAGGAAGGATTATTGGGGTTAATACTTTTAAGTTGTTTAAATATGATTTTCAACCTGCTGAAAACTCTATTAAATTTTCATTACATCGAATGGTGCAAGTTTTATAACATTACTTGAGGATAATAAGAATTCTACGTTTTCATTAAATATGTGATCAACCAATTAGCACTTTATGATGTTTCAATTTTACCACCTTCGGGACTCCTTAAATCCCAACAGAATAATATCTGGACTTTTAAAGCAGTATATCCAATTGATACTAGCTAACATGAAAAACCCCAAAACCAAAATATTTTTATTTAAGGCTTTGTACATAATAAGACCTATACACATTATAGCAAAATAAATATGTAATCATAAAACAGCAGTTGGTGTACCAAAGACATAAAAAACTTACTTATTAACCGTGGAACTTTGAATAATACTATATATAGAAGGAGCACTACTGATAACACGAAAGCCGGTCTAATAATCGGAGGCCCAAACAAATTAAAATTAAAGAAAATATTCAAATAAGTTTAATCATTTCAAATGAATGATATAATCGAAATGATATAGTCAAAAGATTTGCTTTCTCTTGCAGGAATGTATACAAAATGTACTTTGGATTAACTATTTCTTTATAAGGAAATAAAAATTTCCCCACAAAAAAAGCCTTGAAGAATGTTAATGCATTTATCCAAAAAAATGTTCTCTGTAAGGCAGCCTCTTTAATTTCTCTACTAAGAATCATAAATATCCATATTTTTTGACCAAATTTTTCTCTTTAGGCAAGGAAATAGACTCGATCTTTTCTCTACCAGAGATTCTTATAAATATCAATGTATTAGACCAACTTTTTCTTCTTTGGCAGGAAAATAGACTGTATTTTCCCTGTCGTTTTAAAGGATCATATTATTAAACCACTACCTCTTTCCCATTAATTGATTATTGTTACTTACTTTCTCTGTCGAGTTAACATAAAAAGCCTAAACTTCATGAATGTATCAGTCTGTTTAGCAACAATCAGCTCAAAACAACCACAGGACTGACTAGGAAGCTGATTTTACTTAGAATATAGATCCTCGATCACGAGTATTTATAGATTTTATAAATAAAAAAAATTAAACATTATAAAATTCAAATAAAAAAACAGTTTAACATCACTAAGTTAGATAAAAATACGGTGAAAATTATAATAGATCAAAAACAATCTACGTTTAAATAAGGAAAAATAAGTTATGGAGTTTCAAGTAATGAAATAAAACAGAGTATTTCCATTAATGATGTAGCTGGTATGTAGCTGACAGCTACCTCTAGACAAAACTGCAACCGCTGTCTCTTGACTCTTTTCTTCGCTGCTCGCTAGCACTGATGATGATCTGTTAAGATTGAAAGCTGGCAATGTCAAATATGTATCATTAGTGGAGAGACTCTGTTTTATTTCAATCTACGGTTAGGTGTTACGTAAAATTAAACATTATATCAAGAAAATCTAACGCTATAACATTAGATTTAAACCATACATTATTGCATTAAAATTTTGATGCTTTAATTATTTTCCTTCTACTCTAAAGCTCTTAGTATATATCCAATAAATGATTCGTTTTAACAAATTTAAAATGTTTATCATCACTTATAAGGAAATATTCAATCATTAATATCCTGTGTACTGTTACAATCATAGAGATATGTATACTAGAGAGGGCATAGCCTATCTCAATACATTGAGTGGCCTAAAACATCTTTTTGGGGCTCTCAGGGGTCCTATATAACCTTATTGAAACCTCCTTCAAGAGTGAGTTATAAATCAATTGATTTTGGCTTCCCGCACATCGTTTTTGTTTTTATTAGTATTTTTAGCACTGATTATTTGATAATATTTATAATCAAAAGTGGTCAGGTTGCTTTTTCGATGTTTCACAATTTAACCTATAGGACCTCTCTAGTAATAATATCTCTATGGTTATAATTAGTTTTCGTTGTTTAATTTGAAATGAATGTCGTTATTTATTGTAATTTATGCATCCGTCCGTCCTTAATAATATTGCTCATTTAATAAAATGTAAGGAGCAATATAATTTTGTTGTTATACTTTTAGTTACTATTGTTACACTATTACTTCTGTTTCTCCAATTAAGAAATAAAAATGGAGATAAACAATCCACAGTTATAACATTAGATAAATATAACATTCCAATAATGGATCAAAAAAGTTTTATACATCATATCTAAAACGATCAAGTGTTATAAACTGGATCAATACAATATAAAATTTTAACGTTGGATCAAATACTTTCAATAACATCATATTTAAAACAACCAGTGTTATAAGATTAGATAAAATACAATTTAACATTATAACGTTGGATCAAAAACATGCTATAACATTATACCTAATATAATGTTAAATCTAAACCAATATAAAATAACTATGTGGTATCAAATCAAAAAACGCTCTTTGCAATTACTATTAAGAATATTTGACACGTATATCCATCTTCCTTGTTTTTCTGTATTTGTAATGATGATTTAGCATATTATAAGCCTTCTCTGAAGAAGTTATCTTTGATTTAAAACAGTATTTACTTACATTTATTAAAACAGTATGTACATCTAATGATAAACAAGCTCATGATAAGTATGTTCTAGGCAAATAATCCTTCATGTAAAATGGAATTTAGTTCTTAAATGTAAAACTGTACTTCATTTCCGATCCTATACAGATTATTAATCATCTTTTAATAAGATTTGAATTCATCTTTAATGTTTAAATAATATTTTGAACCCCCTAGGGGGTTGAACCCCCTGCTAAACTCCGCGTGTGAACGAAGTAGCAGTTTACAAAGTTTTAACGCAGAATAAAAAAACGCTTTCTTTGCAATGGATCCTGTAACATTAAAACAAGAGTTAAAATAAACTAAAACTATGTTTAGAAATGATTTCTGTCTTGGATATACCTTTAATTCTTACAACAAAGAGCGGAGATAACCTTAAGTATACGCTATCCTTAGAATAATACTATATATAGAAGGAGCACAGGGCCGTAAACACAATGTAATTCCACTGATAACACGAAAGCCGGTTGACTGGTGCAACTAAGTAATTCTGCCAACCTGAAAACAAAACATTATTTTAAATATTTTTCATAAATATCTATTAATGAAGAAGGATCGTAAAAACAAATATAGTAGCCTGCTGAGTATGTCATAAAACTGCTCTTAGATGGCAAAAGGGTGGCGGAATACAAGAATCTACATTTAGTTGACGAGGACTACTTTTAATATAATTTTAATAAATACGTTACTACAATTTAAAATGCTTTAAATATTGTAATGCACCGATATTTATATTAGTATTTTATGAATAATCAATCGTTAATTAATAATAGAACATAATAATTCAGCAACCGGAAGTATTGCTAACTTTTTTTTAGAAAATTGTATATTGTTAGGGTGGCAGCATTACTTAGTTGCACCAGTGAACCGACTTTCGTGTTATCAGTAGTGCTCCTTCTATATATAGTATTATTCTAAGACGCTATCGCTATACCATACAATTTTTAAAACATTGTTACAAAACAATATTAATAACAAATGACCCGGGTTTAGTCATAAAACAATGATTGATCCCCAGCCAAAACAAATTCTTATGCATAGAGGTATATATACTAGAGGGGGCATAGCCTATCTCATCACATTTGGAGGCTTGGAACATCATTTAGGGGCTCTGTGTAACCTCACTGAAACCTCCTTCAAGAGTAAACTAAGGTTTTTATGCATGAATTGATTTCTTCTTCCCACACATTGTTTGTGTTTTGATTAGTATTTTTTACGTTCTACCATATAAGTTACTGTAATTTTAATTTGGTACTGATTATTTGAATGCATTATTAGGGAAGGTGGTCAGGTTACTTTTTCGATGTTTCAAAGTTTAACCTATAGGGCTCCTCTAGTAATAATATCTCTATGTTCTTATGTCATTAAAGCTACAGAGGTAGGTTTAAGCTGAGACTTAATTTATCTATTTAGTCAAAAGTAGTTCTTTTTTTTCAGCACATTTACACATTGTTTTATTAAAACTTTGTTTACTAAATGTACATTAAACGAAAATATTTTAATTGATTTCTTTATATTTTTGTGTTGATATCTAATTTTGTTTTTGTAAATAAGAAATAAAATAAAAACTTAACAGTATTTTTAAGATATACGTTCTTTTAATAATATGATAATGATTTGTAAAATGTTTAAATATTTATATAACATTATATACTATAAATATAATAAACTTGTTAAAGTAAATTTAAAGAATAAGTTTGAAAATGGAATTTATAAATGAATAAAGATTGGATAGTAACACGTTGGAAGACATTGTTATGAAAAAGAGCATGTCTTGTTTACACGGCTACCGTAAATCTACATCTAGAAACGGTTGACAAGAATTCGCTGGGTCAGGGCAAGGATCTTAAATAAAGGGGATGATGCATTAAGGAACTTTTCTGACCCCATGGAAGTTGTTAGAGAATTAGGAGCAAACATACCTTCCCATGGTTATAATGAAAAAAGGCGACAAACGCAGGTTATGTAGCAAGGTTGTCGAGTTTGCTTCTCAACTTTCTTCTGTGCTTCTCGTGATTGTTACATTTGTGGTGCTTGTTAAGTCATTGTGCTTATTAAATTATAAATTTTGGAATATACTTTACCACTTCAGTATGTGATAATTTAAGCGTGTTTTGTTATAACCTTTTCAAGCAATAAACAATGGGAACCCATTGAGAGGTAAGTTTGCCTCTAAAATTTAACCTGCGCTGTTATAAGAATTGTAAGCATGCACAGCTTGTACCAAGCATGAGCAGTTGGTTTTTGACGTGTGTTTCGTGTTGAATTCTCTCAATTTTTTGGTTTTCGATGGGTTCACTTTTTTGTATGGCAAATCGACTTAGTGCTTCATCCCCTTTATTCAGGATCCTTAGCTCAGGGTGATGTCTCAGAGGTAGGTTATTTTATGGTAGTGGATCTTATAATAATTATTTTTCCGTGTTTACCATGAGAATTATGGTATTATACCATAAACGGTTATAATACCATATTATAACCGTGTTAACAGTTAAGTAAGGTCCAGAAACGTCATAAATCGAAATTTGACATCGAAATTCTAAAATAAGTTAAAATATACAAGCTGGAGTTGATATCTGTGTGTTAAATTGATAGATCGAAATAGTTTTAAGTGTAAGCAAGCCAGCAAGATATTTAAATGTTTGATTATTCATTAAATTGTTAACTATTAAAACTGTTGAAGGTCCAAGTAATATGGGCGGCAGGAAATAGCAATAAAAGTTAAAAAAATAAAGATCTCTGACCCGTTGGCAGAGTTGACATCGGATTTAAAGATATCATTATGCTTAATTTTCCAAAATATAACTATTTTATACGTCTCAGATGTATAATTATATTATAAACTTTAATAATATTGATAACAACGTCTTTCTGGCGAGTTTACACTATGCTATATTTTGATAAATCGATTTAACACTCTAAAATTACTTACTTATATTTCATAAATATTGACTTATTATTATGTTATCGATGCCTATTTTTCGATTTATGACCTTTCCGACCCTTATTTTAAAGTAAAAAACCGAAAAAAAATTAAAAAACTATTTTTTCGCTCATAAAATTTATAACCTTACCTTCCGCTACCATAAAATAATCTTTCCTGTGATGTTAAACTTAAACCCTGTCTGTAGGAAGCTTGTTGGCACTGACTAAGTTATGTTTACCCAAGTCCAGGTTGGTAGGAATAAGTAACTTTTTTGTACAGACTTTCATCTTGAAGTTCAGAAGGTTCGGTAAATTATCCTACTCGACCTTGCTATGACTCAAGCATTGTTATTACATAGCCATGATACAACACTTCCACTTATTATCCTACTCAACCTTGCCATGACTCAAACATTGTTATAACATAGCCATGATACAACACTCCCACTTATTATCTTACTCGACCTTGCCATGACTCAAACATTGTTATAACATAGCCATGATACAACACTCCCACTTATTATCCTATTTGACCTTGTCTTGACTAAAGCATTATTATACCACCGATGATCTGTCTAAAATGAATAGATAGGATCAAAACTACAAATGCTATTTAGCCAAGCAGTGCTTACAAAGCTTTAATTTTGTAAGTTAAAGTTATACATTTTTATAACTTTTTGCCCTAAGGCTAAAAACACTTTAAGAATGGTTTTATTCTAGTTGATCGATCATCTTGCCCTAAATATGAACAGGAATATCCTATTTTTAAAAACATAGAATGACACTACGATCGGAAACGTAACCTGATAGATGTGTCGATAACGTGTCGGATTTACATTGCAACTTATATTTTTTCCAATAATACATTGCTGTCAGATTAAAAACCTTAATGAATTCCAACCGTTTTTATTAAATGTCAGCTTGCCCTGATTCAGTACACCTCTGGTTGACTCCAGGTAAATCTAACTTAGTCGACAACAATAGCCCGTTTCTGTGACTGTTTTGTTTTTCTTATTTGTTTACCATATTCAAAAAATGTATACTACACAATGCCAAACTAAGTAAAAACAGTCACACAAAAAAAAATTGTTAGGAACATTAAATTTAAACGAAATGAAATAATAGATTCATGTATATCTTTAAAGATTAGTGTTAAAAAATTTAGAGGATTGCATAATTTTATCCCTCGTTTACCATTTTACTAAGTATGTTATTTGTTGCAAAGTAAATAAATTTACATTCTAGGTCATAAGTATATTTTGATAATATAAACGATTATATATGATCAATTTGTTCTTAACATAATTATTGTTAAATAATGTGTGTGTCTAGTTGGAGGGTCAGGAACGAGATGAAATTCGCAGCTAAGGTATAGGCAAGAAAATGAATGAAATTGACAACACATAGAGGAAGTTTTAAAAAAGGAATGTGTATATTGTATATTTCCTTTTGTACTTTGAATTAAGAGTGCAGTTGAATTGAAATTTTCCATTATCCACTTCGGAACATTACGTATTCTATAAATTACTCTTACCTGTATTGTCAATATTGATATAAATTTGATGATATGGAAGCGTACTAAATGATAAACATGTTATCAAAAAATGTAATGAACATTATTTGGTACTAAGATATTTTTAATAGGTTTTGCATACGACGAGTATGATCAGCTGAAGCGGCAACTTCTTCTAATTTTCTGGTAGACTGTTAGGAAGGAGCTTTTTTCAATTAGAAGGGGACTTAGGCTAACAGTCATTTGTTGCTTTAACCTCCCTCTGATCAAATCTGTCATTCTCTGCCTATGGTTCCAGTTGCAATTGGATTTCAGCATTTATCAAATCAAGTCCAGCGCTCATATTGGCTGCGAATTTAATGTTCCCTAGAGTGTTTCCCCCACCCTCCAACAACAAAAAACATAAACAATTAAGTGTAAATATGTAAATAATTATCTTTATAAAAGGTTATTTTTTACTGTAATATAAAATATTTCAAATGTTTTCTGTTTAAACAGCAATTATAAATAAAAATATATTGACATTACGTAATAATATGGTTGTTTCGCTTTGTTTGCCTCCTTTGTTGTCTTCTTAACTGACTTAAGAGCAACGTTCAATCAGGTTACGACAGAATAATCCTTTAATGGTGTCGCCACTATGAGCCAAGGGAGCTTGGCTTTGGAGCGTTTTGGGGTGGCCGCGAAGTAACACACACCATGGGGAATTCGCTAAGTAAAAATAATACTAAATAATACTAAAATAATACAAAATAAGGAATCAGCATGTGTATCGTCGTATCTGATAAAACATATATGCTATAGAACAAGAGCTCCCAACATTTGAAAGTTTGTGAACAAGTTTGGGTTGTCTAGTTTGATATCACAATTGGTAAAATATCACCATTAGTAATCAATAATGTAAAGAGATGCATGTAATTTATCTACATTCTTAGTAATTAAACATGGTTTGGTACACGTTTCTTATTTGGTTACTTCTAATAACGGTTCTACTTAATCCAAAACACTCTTCATCATATAATAAGTTAAATAATAGTATTAAGCGTAATTAAGTACCTATATATTAAGCAAATTGATGAAATGAAGAGTATGCAGAGAACATTGCCTATCATATTCTCTGTGTTCTCTTGATTCCTTCATTTGTAATCAAGAGAATACTGAAAAAATTCCCTATCATATTCTCTGTATTTTCTTGATTTCATAATTCATAATCAAGAGAATGCAGAGAATTTTGCCTATCATATTTTCTGTTTTTTCTTGATTTCATCATTCTGCTTTATATATAGGTAGTTACTCTCGCATAATACTATTATCTATCTTACAATTCTTTTAGTATAACTTTTGAAACATTTACTATACTCGTACTCTACTACGATGCTTGCTTATTCATCCAGTTTCGGCATAACGATATCCAGCAGGCTGGGCAACACTATAGAGCCCTTATTTATTATAACTCTCAAAACGACTTGATTGCCGTAATAAAAAACATATAATACGCGAACATAAAACAAATAATCTTACTAAGTTGACATTTTTTAATCATATCATATCTCTTTTATTGGAGAAAAAATAATAGATATAAAATGGATTTAAATAAACTTTTAGTACTAAATTTTCAAGGTTTAGTATTTTGTTTCTAATTTTTTTAGTTTTAAAGTATTTGTTAGAGTTGGCATTAATAAGAAAATAAATTATAAAACTAAAATTTATAACATCAGGTACGGGGTTTTTCTTTTACAACGCAATTTTCTGATTTTTATTATTTTTTTAAAAAAACACGTACACAAGTCATTTAATAAAAATTGTATTCTCTTGATTTCATCATTTTGCTTAAAATATAGGTACTTACTCTCGTAAGTACCTATATATTACAAATGACAAAAAAAAAGTCATTTGACGTCACAAAGAAGTATTTTCCGGATAGCACTACTACACCTATAGAATGATTTTTGTACAAAGTTTCAACTCTCTTGCATAACTACATTGTGAGATACGGTAATAAGGCACACGCCCATACATACAGACAGAAAACTACGTGAAAACCATTTAGGAGGCCTTAAAAACAGCTGAAACGGATAATTCAGGTGACATCCTGGTTACCTGCTAATACTTTTTCTATACAAAAGGATACCTTAATAATAATATAAATGAGGAAAAGTAAAAAAGTGCATTTTATAATTAAAATGCACAAAGAAGTAATATAATTATTACAATAATTATAATAAATAATATATATATATATATATATATATATATATATAATATATATATATATATATATATATATATATATATATATATAAAACCTATTTTGAGATCAAGAACGTCTGAAACGGATATTTTTTACACTCACAAACTAGGAAATCATGTCCCTAGTACATATAATAATAAAAGACATAAAGTACCATAACGTCGCTGATATAAGTTATTACAGTGCGACACACGGCTAAAATCAGTTGACAGTGCGGGAAAATAGTGTTGAGGAACCAACAAGGTTGGTCTGATTTGAAGTTGAGGGGTTGGCCTAACATCCAGGACTAGCCTCATTGGCTCCCTCGCATTATTTTTCGACGCTGTCAACTAATTTTAGCCCCTTGTCGTATCATAGTTGAGAGCTCGAGTGCTGACTTGCCCGTTGACGATGCTGTTAAGCCGTCAACGGTCCACGGATTTTTATATCCGACAGAAAGTATCGACGTAAGAGTATTCTTTAAGATCTTCATACCTCTTCTATTATTCTTTTAGGTATTTAATGATGTCACATATAACTTGACCCCCCTCCTCTTTTAATTATAACCACTCAGACATACGTTTACAACCTTTGTTAATAACGCTTAGTATACCAGGATATCTACTATCCTTAAAAATAATGTAGCATGGAACATTTGATAAGAGGTCAACAGTCAAGAGTCCAAATAGTAATCACATACAATAACATCATATTACAGTTGTCATTTAATTTTCTTCCTCGCCAATCAGTGAAATATAATTTTAAGGAAACATCTTACATTGCAGCCTTAAAAATGTCAATGAAAGTATTCATGTAATCATTTGACTACAATAAAAGTATTTATGTAATCCTTTTACTATAATAAAAGTATTCATGTAATCCTTTTACTAAAATGAAAGTATTTATGTAATCCTTTTACTATAATAAAAGTATACATGTAATCCTTTTACTATAATAAAAGTATTCATGTAATCCTGTTACTATAATAAAAGTATTCATGTTATCCTTTTACTATAATAAAAGTAAATAATGCAAACAATTTGTTTTTACCCATAGAGATATAATTACTAGAGAAGTCCTATAGGTTAAATTGAAAAACAAAAAAAATTAAGCAAAAATTGGATTAATAAGCAAGAAAGCGCGCATTTCAAAGAAAATTCGCCTGCGGACCTCCATGCCAGAATTTTTTTGAGAATATAAATTTAAATATTGTAAAAAAGACGATAAAAATTAGAGCCGGTACCTAGATTCAAACCCGGGAAACCTACCTTATCCACCTCGGACCGGTTTTATTGGTTTTAGCAACCCCAAAAAACGTCAAATACGACATCCACTGCAAACCGGGTCAATGACTTCCCAACAACCTGGTTTTTAAATAAGTTCACAATAACTTAAAAAATGGTTTTGGACACTCTCCCAAGCCCCCCCCCCCTATTTAGGGAAGGAGATTTTCCCTAAATAGACAATTGTACAAATTTTCTGAATATGACTGCCCTAACTAATCGTAAGTACATAAAGTTATTAGTTATATTTAAAAGAATATAATATTGTTAAGATATGTATTAATTACAATATTTATAAAAATGTTACTTATAAATATTTTTATCAAAACTTTAACTGTTCAACATTCGTCATCATTGATGGGTCAACATAATTTCATGTCCCAATCTGTGTCGTTACGTCTAACATCAGGGCGCCAACAGAGCCTGAACTCACTCTGACATTCCATTAAATTCCCAAGAATATTATGTGAAATATTTACTAGAGACGAGCAATGATCTCTTACCGCCATTATGCTTGGCAAGCAAAACATATATCATTTGACACTAGACACTATCGGGTTTTGCAAAACATGAATAGCTCTGTCGGCGCCCTGATGAGTTAGATGTAACGAAACAGAGTGGGACATGATATTATGTCGAGCCATCAATGATGACGAATGCCAAATGATGGAACAGTTCCCAGATTCTCTTAATTCTAGGGATTCAATTAAGGATCTTTTATATTATATATATATATATATATATTATATATATATATATATATATATATATATATATATATATATATATATATAATATATATATATATATATATGTATGTATGAAAATATACATACATACATACATATATATATATATATATATATAATATATATATATATATTATATATGTATGTATGTATATATATGTATATATACTAGAAGATATTTTGCTCTAAGGAATATCTGCAGTAACAAAATATCCTTAAGAGAATCTCATTAAAAAAAACATCAATTTCGAACTGCATCTGTATATTGAAAATTTGTAACACCCCTCTGGTCTATAACCTTACATTATAAGAAACGCATTATTAATTAATTGAGCTCGAGTTGGCCACGATAAACATCACTATTACTGCATTTAAATGGTTTTTCTAAACCAATTGATACAAATAGCCAGATGACACTGATAAGCTTATCACTATTATTAATTTTAATTTTTTTCTAGCTAAAAAATTTCATCTTTATCAATTAGTTGTACTTTTGCTCTCAATTTGTGTCCAGAAGAATCGATGTAATGCGGAATATTGTGATATAATTTAGTGACTTTATTACTATGATGTTTTTGACCAATAGAAACTTTAAGCTAAGCTAACTACATAATATTTGGTGATTGTTTATTGAAAGCCACATATAATGTAAGTTATAATTATTATTAAATGATGATTATTAGCTATAATTCTAATAATTAATTAAATATTTCGAAGATCTAACACATTTATTTTGAGAAATTGATTGCAAATTTAAACTTTAAGTCTTTGATTTAATCTGGATGTCTTAGTTTTTAAATTTAACTTAACTTAATAGTTCTGGCGCGGAGACCCGCAGGCCGGGTGAATTTCTTTTGGAATTTACAAACTTGTTACAAATTGTTGTTATTGGACTGTTAAAAATTAAATTCTAGGTTTCTAGGACGTGTTACACATAAAAGTCAGTCCTTCAGTAAAAAGTAAAAGTCAGTTCAGTCCTTTTTAAAGGACTGAAGTCTCCATTAATCAGCCTAGAATTATCTTTTGGAGTATTTGCTTTCGTGCGCACCAATCCAGTTCTTGCTCAGGTTTTTTTTAGTCATAGTCGAAACAGTATTATTTATACTTGTTTGTCCATTTTCCCAAGAAAATGCATCTGTTTATTCAACAGGTTGAACAGATCCATGCCTGCACTTACTTAATCATTACTACGCAACAATTTGGGCACTCATAATGAGTTTTTGCTGAGCTTGAAAATTGTTCAGAGCATTTCCTCTGAACAAAACAAAAGTGGAAGTGTTGTGTGGAAGTCACCAAAAATATTTTGTAGTTATAAACGTATATGCTTTAGATGTGATAATAAAAAAAAATATCGCTAGCACCAAGATTTGATCCTGAGGACCATGGTTTTAAATAATTTGAGCGCTTGTATTCAGGGTGTTCTTGATATTGTTAAACCAGTCCAGGATTGACAATAAAACTAGTATTGTGTTTGGCTTTGATCCTATGAACCTTATAAAAATGTCCATTAATGTGTTACCATAACAGTCTTAGTCTTAAAAATATACATTTTCGGGGAAACCTTCCTTAGTTCCAAACCCGGCAAGGTTTGTATTTTATCAAGACGTCATTTAAAAACGATTTAAGCCCCCTGATTTCTAGTTAGATGCTCTAATTGACTGAGCTACCAATGAATGATAGCTCAAACCCCAGACGATCAGTGGGGCTTATTAACCCCTACCGATCTAATGCTAGTGGCAGCTGAGATGTCACTGGCCCAATACTAGTGGTTGATGGGATGCTGTAAGCCACCAGCTAGTTACATACATTGTGACAGAGACATCTCATCTGCCACAAGCATTAGACCAGTGACAACTGGCAGATGTTGCTCATCTGCTACTAGCTGTGGGCTTACAGCATCCCATCAACCACTAGTATTGGGCCAGTGACATCTCAGCTGCCACTAGCATTAGACCGGTGATATCTCATCTGCCACTAGCAGTGGGCTTAAAGCATCCCATTAACCACTAAGGTTGAGCCAGTGCCATCTCAGCTGCCACTAGCATTGGACCAGTGATATCTCAATTGTCACTAACTGTGGGCTTAAAACATCTAATTGATCACTAGCATTGGGCCAGTGACATCTGCCACTAGCAGGGGGCTTAAAACATCTCATTAACAACTATTAATAGGCTGGAGGTACATTTATTGCAACCAAAAATGTGCCTGCGGCATCTGTCATTAGCAATATGGTGGTAGCCAATTACGAATCCTAATATTTTCGATTTAACAGGTTTATACTTTAACTTAATAAAATATTTGTTTCAGGTGTGATACTAGCGGGATTTCCCAGGAAATGTTTCCTAAAAGAAATATTGTTGTATATAACAACAAAACCTATAGGTTATTAGACGACATGATCTTCAACGAGTCACATGTCATAGCTATTATATTCTGCTCTAGTCTTTTTTTACTGTCAGCTGTTGGCAATATAACCGTATTATATGTAATAATTAAGAATGGATATCATAAAGTTAGATTAAATAAAATGCTAATACATTTAGCGATTGCCGATTTATTAGTAAGTACATAGTATATATTCACAAAAGTGTATCAAATAATATAAGCACAGATTAAGAGTACGGTGGTCAAACTGGAATTTGACCACCGTCATAACTTAGACGCGCCTTTAAAGTAACATAGGGATGGGATACCAATGGCTCTAGAACTTAATGCGTATGTTTAAGAGCTAATGTCCGGCTTGTAAAATTTTAAACAACTGTTAAAAATTAGGTAATATGGCATTCAAAACTTTTTATTCTAGTTCTTTCTTCTTAAAGCTTGCATTTAATATATTATAATATCCAAAATCGGGTACGAGAAGATACCTCGGAACTTTTCCTCATCGGATTTGTTCGCTTATCCTCACTACTTTGGACTCCCTTCACTCGTCCTTAGACAGTATATACATTAGTTTTGTTCCAATCGGCTACTCATCCAGGCACTGGCCTTGCTCGATACTGCTTAAATATTATGATCCAATACTAAACCGTAGATATACTTGTAC
Source organism: Microvelia longipes (assembly GCA_018340805.1). Taxonomy (NCBI): domain Eukaryota; kingdom Metazoa; phylum Arthropoda; class Insecta; order Hemiptera; family Veliidae; genus Microvelia; species Microvelia longipes. The sequence goes on along the minus strand of JACMZG010001893.1, from coordinate 1,495,818 downwards.
CATTTTTCAACTCCATTATATATTTAACTTTTTTTTAACATTTTTCGATTTTTAACAATTAAAAAAACGTTTAAAATTCATAAAAATTCATTTGATAAAAACTGAATGAACTAAAACTAAAACTGCGATTGAAATAAAACTTTTTATTTCAAATTTACATACATGCCGAATCTCAAAATGATCAAAACCTTTTTCCGCGTTTTATGAATTTTAAAATGTTTGCAGTCATTATTGCCGGTTAGTTAGTGACGACATATTTTTTTTCCCGAACAGTACAACTCGACCTGAAGATGATTTAATACCGTGTTTTAACTGTCTATTATAAATACGCTGGCGCTGGGAGCAACGATGATACCGGACACGTACACACTCACATACAGACAAACGTTGTGAAAATCACTCAGGAGTTCTAATAACACCTGACACGGTTCGGATTTTAAGCAAACACAATACTCTTCCTATATACTTACGGTATAAATGAGGAAAAGTAACAATTTGGCAGGTTTCTGGTTATTGGATAAGCTGTTGGAATAAGGTTCCCGACCATGACCAACCTAATCTACTACATACTTCACCGATAGTAATAGTAATTAAGAAAAAGTGATAGATCACCTTGCAATTAGGCCATGTCGTTGGGCCTTTTTTACCGTCTCTATTTTTGTAACATTAGAGGGAGGGACAATTATTTTCACGGGAAATTGACGTGGCGCTTTATCCTAACAAGATCGTCAACCGTGGTAACTTCTTAAGGTTTACAGGGTTCTTAAAGTTAAGTTAACTTAACTTAAGGTGACTTTCCATGGCAACCTTATGGATCGAATTACGGTTAGGATTATGGATAGATTCCAGGATCGAATTCTACCAGGATTATCATAATGCTAATGGTTATAGCTATATTTTCAACTATACGTTCTATCTAAGCTATCTACAACATGTTACCTTTAGTGATTTTAAGTTTTAACCATAGATAGGCTGTTATTAACCTAAGATTTCAAACCCCTATGTATACCCTCAATGTTATTCTTTTATGAATATTGGTTCAGCTTTGCTCTCATTTTAGATGAGTAATACCTACTGGTTAAAAAAGATTTTGTCACTACTCATATATATTAGAGCCTGGTGCCAAGATGCCTTTGAATGGTTCAGACATGGTGATTACTCTAACGCATTTAATGCCCCGAAAACGGAATTTAACATCCCTGTTTTACGTATTTCGAATTTTCGGCAAGTACGCTGCTTTAAAACATAAATTTATGGAATATGAAAGGAAAAAAATTGATGCTTCCCTCCCTTTCCGCTCTACGAACTCATAAGCGTTTTTTTCTGATGTAGTTCGCTAAAAAGCCAGCACCACGTAAATAAATTTGAAAACATTACTTTAAACAGTAACATTAAAAGTCTAGCGTAACTACCATTTAAATGTTTTATTTTGTTTCATTTAAAGAAAATTTTTAACAAAGACTAAGTAAGGGGATAGGGTTAATTATGACTCGTGAAAATTGTGTTTTCATAGGTTAATTAGATTTGGTAAATACCAGGTGACATTCATTATAATGCCAACGGAAATAATCTGGGCTGGAACGGTGAGCTGGTGGGCAACGGATGCATCTTGCAGACTCATCGCCTTCTTTCGAACGTTTGGTCTGTTTCAATCAAGTTTTGTACTTGTTTGTATTTCGATAGATAGGTTAGTAAGATATTTTTTATTTTAAAGGTATCACGTAGAAGTCTGAGTGTGAAAATCAAACCATAAGTATTTTTACACCAGGTGCATTAAATCCTCCAAAATTGCATTGAATCCTAAAAAAATCCTTAATGCTCATTACATTAAATCCTTGAAAATATGAACGAAACAAACTGTACCCTTAGAAGATCGACTCGGGACTTCAAATGCACCACACATTTATACTGTAGGTGTGTAGGAAATAATTTTTCTTTTTTTATTGCATATCAATACTTTGTGTAAGCACTTCAAACCCGATATCGAGATTAAACCTGCATTATGTTTTTCAGTTGTTTTAAAGACATCCTAATTGATTTTCAACAAGTTGTCTGACTGCATGTGTGTGTTATACCTCTCAGTGTTGTTTGCGCTAGAGAGTATAGAACCTGTCTCAATAGTGGTTAGATGTTTTTTTAAATGAACTCATGTTTAAAATGTTTAATTTATAAATATACGAATATATCATTTTTTTAATAATTAATTTTTAGATATTTAGCTGTTTTAAAACCATTAAAGTTTGCTAATGTTGATAAAAGAGGCAAGACGATGTTGACTTGTGCATGGACCGCAGCATTTATATGCAGCTTCCCACAGGTATGTACAATGTACATAAAATTATTGATTAATCCCAACATTAAAAGTTAATTTTCCACACTTACGTATATAAAATTATGAGTATATCCCAGCATTCATACTTTATCTATCAATATTATAAATCAATATTTATATGCACCTAAGTACAAGAATGTAACATAATGTACATAAAATTACTATTACATCGCTGAATTAAAAATCAGCTCTTCACGGGCATGCATGCAAAATACATATGCAACTATCTACAAGAATGTACATAAAATTATTAATAAATCCCTGAATTGCTTATCAGCGATTCATGTATGTGTACACAAAATGTTTTAAATCCTGCAGCAATCATACACGCCTTTCCAGAGGTATGCGAACATCGGATGTACAATTATATAAACTGTATTTATTATATTAACTGAAACTAATAAGTCGTAGCTTAGGGATGGAATCTGCTTGAGTATGGCTTGAAATATGGTTTAGTGGGATCAATCCGGTGAGCCACTTTTAGATTTAGATTTTCAACAGCTTGATTCCTTCAACCCCTGTTTTCCTCAGATCTAGCCAGTGAGCCACTCTTCGATGTTCAGATTTAACAGCGCATTTTCCTCACAACAGTTGACAATTTTAACAATTGATAATTTTCATAAAAAATGGCAAACACGTGTGAAATGTGTCTAAACTTTGGATACCTAACTTAGATTCTGAGTGATTGTTCAAATGTTTGTCAACTTAGTGTTATTTTATGTTGTAGATCGTTGTTTTTCACACGGAATGTCATCCCAAGATAGAATGGTACACACAGTGCGTGACATTTAATTCATTTCCAACGAAGCAAGATGAATTTTTGTATTTTCTATTTGGTATGCTAATGATGTATGCATTCCCCCTGGCTTTCATCATATACTGTTATTTCTCTATACTGACAGTAATCTGTATTAAATCAAAGCAGGTAGATTCAGGTGTGTACATTATCCTATAGAGCCCCATACTTAATTTGAATCAAGCATATTTGTCAATTTTTAATTCTAACAAGATTTTTATTAACATTTTCATTACTTTATTTTCATTATACTATATATAGAAGGAGCACTACTGATAACACGAAAGGCGGTTCACTGGTTTCGTTTCAAAAAAGTTGGCAATACTTCCGGTTGCTGAATTATAATGTTCTATTATTAATTAATGATTGATTATTCAATAAATAATAAAATAAATATCGGTGCATTTTAAATTGTAGTTTAACGTTCTTAATTAAAATTATATTAAAAGTAGTCCTCGTCAACTAAATGTAGATTCTTGTATTCCGCTATCCTATTGCCATCTAAGACTGGGTTTACTCAACAGGTGTTTTAAGTTATTATATTAGCGAATTTTTTGTTCTTTACGATCTTTCTTTATGACTCGTAATTAAAATAATGTTTTGTTGTTAGGGTGGTACCCCTACTTATGGCCACCAGCCAACCTGCTTTCGTGTTATCAGTAGAATTACATTGTGATTAGGTCATATGCCTCCTTCTATATTAGTATTATTCTAAGATTATGACCTATAGTACATCCTAGAACAGGGTCGGAAACTGCAGTTCTTGAGAACTACCACTATAATGGTTTTGAATTCCGAAAATTTTGGTTTAAAATGTCGAGTACTACTTTCAAGCAACAGTATGGTTTTTATCATCGAGAACTGCTTTCGATCAATTATGGTTTCATATTACGAAAATATAGCAATTGTGGTTTTAAATGTCGAATACTGCTTTCGACTAACTATTTTGGATCGCGATGAGTAAGTAAAAAAAAGCAGTCTTAAAAAATTTCAACATGGCTGCCGTTGATTTTAAACATGAGAAAAATTCCTATCTTTTTAATCTCTTGGTTGTATTTCCAGATAACCTAAGACGATCTTCATTAAGGCATCTCAGGATAGCAAAAGATAGAACTCTAAAAATGACACTTGCAATAGTAATTGCTTTCTTTGTCTGTTGGACACCATATCATATCATGGCGTTATGGTAACTTTTATTAATCATATTTTATTTTATTTTCATACGGAGTATCCTATCGTTGATCCATGTTATACAACACGACCTTCTTTTTAAAAAATTGGATTTTAGGGTGTTGAACATAAACTAAAAACATTCAACCTAAAAGTACTTTTTTTTAATTCTCTTTATTAATAAAAAAAAATATAAAATTACAATTGACAAAATTAAATGTTTCCAAAGAAATAAAAAAATAAAACTATACCACTAAACAAAATACAAAGAGTACCTCTCATAAAAGGACCAGGTCCTGCGGCATGAGAAGGAAAACTTACATATCTTAAGCCCTTGCCTTTCTTGATTTCTTTAATTGGTCCGTTAGTCCGTTCCATTTCGTTCCATGCCGCGGAGAGTTGATTTTTGTCTAGATCCGAAACAAATATTTCTTATAACTTATAATTCCTTACCCTCCATGATTAGAAACTTGCATTTTGATCTTCGCTAAAAACTGACGTAACTGCCAGCAATTTCTACAAACCATAATTATGTAAACACTTGATTTGGAGCGATTCGAACCAATTTTTGTTGAATAGAATTGATGTTTTGCCTGCTAAAAGATATTTATAGGAATAGATTTCAAAAGATGCTTATAGTCCTTAGGTAAAATGTTGATAAACAATACTTAATTTTCTTATGTTTAACGGTAATAACTTGAGATACAGAATTAAAATGTGCCACAATATAGAGGAATTTAGTCTTTATTTTGGCGAAACCCCCTTTAAAGTTTCAATCCTACTTTTGACTCACAACTCAAAGAATAGTCAAGTCTACTTAACAATGCGGCATCTTTAAACCATCATCATCTTTAAGACTCACTACTACTTACTTAGTACTGGTTACAATTACTTTACCACTTACTTACTACTTACTATTAATTTATAACTTTCTTTTTCACAGCCAACCTCACCAAATACGTTTTTTAAAATCATCCTACAACGATAAAATATTTTAAAGGCGTGCAGCGTGCATACTTCCCCAGCTACATTTGTTTTACAATCTTCCGATTGAGACAGTCGGAATTGTCAATCTTAATAAGACAATTGATGTTACCGCCGTTTTCTTTCCGCTGTTGGGAACATCATGGGGGACGTAAAGCATGGAAGCTTTACGCCTTAAAATATCAGAGGAAATAGATGTTGATTGATTTAACTGTGTATAGCTTGGAATTACATTACGATCCACCTAAAATTCTCTCCAACTTTACCGACGAAATTACAATTAATTTAGCAACATTAATCTTTCCGTCAATACAGGTTTTACTGGAAGATTGTCAACTTTAATATAATAGTAATATCATACAATTTTGTATAATTTATTTTTAGGTACTGGGTCGACAGAGGGTCGGCTGAAGAAGTAGATCAAAGACTGCAGAAAGGACTATTTATATTTGCCTGTGCCAATTCAAGTGTAAATCCAATCGTTTATGGACTTTTTAATCTGAAGCGAAGATCAAAACAAAATGGTACAACCCATAGCCCCCGTCATCTGCATAATAAAACTCTTTCTCTTCAAAACAATTCATTTAAGTCTTCCAGAAATACAATATTAAGCACTGCCATTTAAATTATTTTTTTGTATTGATTTCTCTTTTGTTTAATTAGATGTTTAAATTATTTGAAAGTGTTTTTTATCTTCCTTAAGACTTTATTCTTCTAAAACAACACTGAACTGCAAAAAAACTCAGGTGGTTTTATCGATATCCCAAGGTATAACTAAAGACCCTGGTGGCTCGATCTTGTGTTACCGTGGCCTAACATCAACTTTTTAACATATCTCCTCATTATCAGGCATACCTAGCTGTTGGCACCTTATCATTTTCTCTTTCCTTTTTACCCAAGGAACTTATATAAAGAGAAAGGAACATATCAGGCCTTCCTATAGAAAAAAGTGTCCCACCTCTATTCCCTCGGGCACTTCTACACCCTTTCTATATACAGATTATAAACATGTGGATGTCAAGTGAAATTTTAGTTCCTAATTATTGCGTAGTGGTACATTTTAATGTTATTCTTGTTTGAGATTATTATGTTATGAATCCTGAGAATATAAAAAATTAACAGAATTAATGTATGATGACATATGATATGACATATGATGAAGTATGATGATACGTATAATATAAATATGATGACAAGCGCGTTAGACCTTAAAAGTGAAAGAACAAACATTATACGCTTCAAGTTGTCACATGTCAATCTATTTTCCTTGAAAAAGGTGGCGACTCTTTTTTGGCACTTCCCCCCTCCTCACCAGTCCTTTTATCATAAAAAACATGAAAAACCATTTTTGTATACTTATTTCAAACTAAATTGGGGAGCTAATTCCAAACCAATTACTTTGAAGAAGTGCGAACATTAATTAATTCGTTAATTCCAAACCAATATGGTGGAACGATTTCAAACCAATATCTCTGGCCAATTCTTTCTTTACCTTTCAATAAAAAAAAGAAACATTTATGAATGAAAATGTTAAAGAAAGAAGTGGACCGCTTTTGGTGGGACAGTTTTAAACCAATATGGTGGACAAATTTCAATCAATAGTAGAGTAAACCAATTACAAACTTAAACGGGCTACCTTTTACCAACCAATTTGGACAACAAACCGAATACCGAGGCTAATATTTTTAAGGAAATACTGTTAATGACGTCATGCGATATTTCAATCATATGGTCCTTGAGTTGTTAGTCTAATTGTGTAAAACAATCCGATTGAATCAATCAATTTACATCTGTCAAATATGTAAAAATGATAACATTAGTACGTATTGCCATTTCTGCATTATCATCATCATTTTATCATAAAATAATAAGTTTTTAACAATAAGATATAAATGTTTTGAACGCTTGTAATGTCTGAATAAATTATTATGTTTTGTTTATTTCCTAACATATATACATTATAATACATATACAGTTCGAATAGTACACAATTCTGAACTGAGAAATTTATTTAAAAATTAAATAATGTGTAGAGTATAATCAAACATATGTTTGCTATGAAAGGAATGATGCGCTTCAATCGCTACCAGTCGTGCGTTAAAGAAATATGATGTGACCCAAGTGCTGTGAAATATTTAGCCTAAACTTGTACTTCGAATTGACACAATATAATTGTGCGAGAGAATTCATGTTTTGCAAAACTCGGTAGTATCAAATGATATTTGTACTTCGAATTGTTACGTTTCTTATTGGTTCCCTCCTCTTATATCGTGTGCTGCAAGAAAATAGAGACTAATCGAAATTAATTGTAATAAAATTTGGTGCACTAATTTTGTACGTCAGTACATTTTTGTAAGTATAGAAACATTTATGTTGCAATACTTAATGTATAATATATAGTAGATGTAGAAGCAGGGTTTCTTTCAGAGGTTCTTCCCCGGGGAGGGGTTTTTAAAGTATGGGGGGTATACACAAATATGAGTAAACTATTACTCAAATATTGTCCTTCTATTACTACTTTTGGAAAACTTATAGAAGTTAAGTTATACGATACCGTTGTAAAAACCAAAATAAATCCTAAAAACATTGATACCAACATCACTCTATTCTGATACTTTGTCATAGAGATATTATTACTAGAGGGGTCCTATAGGTTAAATTTTGAAACATCGAAAAAATAACCTGACAACCTTCCCTAATAATGCATTCAAATAATCAGTACCGAATTACAGTAACTTATATGGTAGAACGTAAAAAATACTAATCAAAACACAATCAATGTGTGGGAAGAAGAAATCAATTAATGCATAAAAACCTTAGTTTACTCTTGAAGGAGGTTCAGTGATGTACACAGAGCCCTGAGAGCCCCTAAATGATGTTTCAAGCCTCCCAATGTATTGAGATGGCTATGCCCCTATATATATATATATATATATATATATATATATTATATATATATATATATAGGGTGGCCCTTAAAAATGAACTTTTTTTTCTTTGCTCCCAACCCCTAATTTTGTTCGAATATATGAAAAAAAAATCCATAAAAATTTCAGCCCGATCGGGGGATTAACAGTTGCCGCCGGGCCTTTGAAGTTTTATAGGTGTCAAAATTCGTCAAAATTGTGATTTTCGTGACAATTTTTTTTCTGTGATTTTTTACATTATGTTCTAGGTAAAAACAATACCTAACCCACTAATAAGACACTATGAACTTATCATTATGACCTGAATTATCTTATTTGTACTTACTCTGATATTAATGGTGGACATATATATTTTTTCTGAAAAAAATGTTCAAAAAACAATTTTTTTTCTCTACACGGCAAAGTATAACTCATATAATATGTTTTTATCAATTCATTGGTATATTATGTTTTTGTTAACTGTCTTCTATAATTTTAAGACCAATATTTGTTATTTATACTAAAATTAGCAGACCTAATGTGTAACATACAAAACACTGATCCTATCTCGCAGTAGGTGAAAGCTAAGTAATGAGTATAATAGTCCAATTCAGTTTCAAGAATTTTCAATTAGTTTTTGGTTTGAATTTATTTTCAAACAGCCATTATTGTGACATTTGAAACTTGTGTGTTACCCCCCCCCCCTCTTACCTATTATGGAATATGAAATTTTTAAAAATTTCACAAAAAATGAATTGAATAAAGAAAGGCAAGATAGGTTATAACTTTGAATACTTTTTAATACTTGTTTACCAAATAACTTTCAGGTAAAATAACCCTAGTGTCCACTAAAGGATTAAAGATGAGTGAAGGAAAATACCATGCAGATGCAAGTGATCTAAGCAGGGGTACTATGAATGAATCATTTTAATCCCTTTGACTTACTTAAAAAAAAGTTCCAGTCTTGGTTCAGAAAACAAACTGTTACATCAAATCTGTTTAAATTTCTTTTTTAAATCAAGTGTTTGGTTTAAGTTGTTTGTTAGTTATAAAATTACAAGTGAAAGAATTCTTCGTTCTGACCATCCTTTTTTAGTAGGTCCTGTTTCCCACCAGATTACTGGGGGGCAAACTTCCTTCTAACAGACAAGTGTGTTGTTTTATAATCTCAAAATAATCAAGTTAGATGTAAACATAGTGCTGAATTGATGATAAAGGAGGTTAGCATCTTTTGGAAAAAGCAAGAATCCCTACAAAAAGAAAAGACCACTGCAGTGAGATTTTAATCAAATTATAAAACGATTGGAGTTGTCTTCAGAAAATTCTTCTAAAACGACTGAGTTTGCTATCAGTAGTAGTTTTGCGTTTACAGACAGGCTGGATGATTTATTTGATATTGCCCATAGTGACGCCGAAAATCAAATAAAAATTCAGGAGGACATAGAGTTTTTGCGGATGCAAAGAATGAAAGGCGACCTGGTGTTTGCTGGGAGTTGATATTAAGTTACACAGGCAGAATAGAGAATTGCAGAACGAAAGGAGGAAGAGGTCCGTTGAAAAACTTGATGCATGGAGGATATTAATCGATCTAGTTTGCTTGCAGAATTGCTACCAAGCACCAGCAGCAGTAGTAGCACAGACGACAGTGAGGGAGTTTCAGATGAGCTTGTCTCTGATGCAATTTTTCCTTCATCGTCAGGTTTAGAGGAACTGTTAATTTTTAATGATCGCCAGCAGCAACGTTAGATAGGTGCAAAGTTAGAGACAGAGATGCTGTTCATATATTAGTTTGCCACAGCAGAAGCGTTAGGCCATAATGCAAAGAACTTGGTAATTAACAGAAATTCAATAAGCCATAAACGATCCCAGTTTTAGATTTTTAGATACAATGAATTGTTAAAAACCTTTAGTATTGATAGATGTGCTGTTGTGCATTGGGATGGGAAGCTCATCCTAATATTACAAAGACAATAAGATAGAGAGGTTGGCAGTTCTTATTTATATGGCGGAAAGACAAGTTGATGGACCATGGAGCTCCGAGCATACCACAGGCTACTAGAACAGAATAAGCCGCCGCAGTCTATAGATGTCTTGAAGAATGGTGACTTCTTGATTCAGTTCAAGCGATGTGTTTTACACCACGGCATCGAACACCAGTAAGAACAATGGAGCTTGCAGAAATATTGAGAACCTCTCAGAAAAGGATTTTCTATACCTGCCTTGTAGGCACAACGTATTTGAAGTGGTATTAAAGGGTGTATTCAATGAAGTAGTGGGACCGACTTTTGGGCCAGATGTTCCACTATTTTCTAGGTTCAGAAATTCATGGGGTCAGATAGACTCTAAAATATAGTCTTCTGATCTCAGAAGTTTATAAGAGATATGCGTGACTTCTTCGTAAAAGTTTCAAAGAAAAACAATTAAGAGAAGATAACAGGGAGCTAATGGAGCTGGCAGTGATTTTTCTAGGAGAGACCCCGCCTCGAGGAGTGTCGTTTAGAAAGCCAGGTGCTATTAGCCATGCAATATGGATGTCGAAGGCGATCTATTGTTCAAAAATTTACTTATTTAGAAGTGACTTCAAGTTGTCTACCAAAGAAAAATCTTCGATGAGAAAAATTTAACATTTTTCTTATTAGAGTGTATTAAGAGCATGGTATGGTGACACAAGTGCGAGTAAGGCCCCAATGTTTGACTTGCATTTTATACAGTCATTAGTCAATTACGAGGCTATAGATTCAAAAATTAGCAATGCTTATAAAAAAATGTATTAACCATTTGTTATTGATTAATAAATTCGGGTAGGAAGAGGAGGGTCAGGCAAAGGGGGGAGGGGGGGGGAACACACAAAGTTTCAAATGACGCAATAATGGCTTGTTTGAAAATAAATTCAAACCAAAAAACTAATTGAAAATTTTTGAAACTGAATTGGACTTTATACTCATTACTTAGCTTTCACCTACTGCGAGATAGGATGGCAGTGTTTTGTATGTTACACATTAGGTCTGCTAATTTAGTATAAATTACCAAATATTGGTCTTTAAATTATAGAAGACAGTATACAAAAACATAATATACCAATGAATTGATAACAAAAAACATATTATATGAGTTATACTTTGTAGTGTAGAGAAAAAAAATTGTTTTTAACATTTTTTCAGAAAAAATATATATTCCACCATTAAAATATCAGAGTAAATACAAACAAGATAATTTCAGGTCATAATGATAAGTGCATAGTGTCTTATTAGTGGGTTAGGATTGTTTTTACCTAGAAAATAATTTAAAATCACAGAAAAAAAATTGTCACGAAAATCACAATTTGACGAATTTGACACCTATAAAACTTCAAAGGCCCGGCGGCACCCTGTTAATCACCCCGATCGGGCTGAAATTTGTATGGAATTTTTTTTTCATATATTCAAACAAAATTAGGGTTGGGAGCACAACATTTCTAACATTTTTTTTCACCCTATAGCTAAGGGCCACCCTATATATATTTTATATATATAATATATATATATATATATATATAATATATATATATATATATATATAATATATATATATATATATATATATATATATATATATTATAATATCTATGCGAATGAGTCCATACGTGAATCAATGCATAGAGATATTATAACTAGAGGGGCCCTATTGCTTGAATTTTGAAACATCGAAAAAATAACCTGACCACCTTTGCTAAAAATTTAATCAAATATTCATAACAAAATTATAGACTAACTTTGAGGGAGGTTTCAATGAGGTTACACAGAGCCCCCGAAAGCCCCAAAACGATGTCTCAGGCCTTTCAATGTATTGAGATAGGCAAAGCACCCTCTAGTGTATATATCTTTGTTCTTTGTTATGACATTTTTTTACGTATATTATACATTTGTGTTCAAACTAAACAAAAAATCAAAACAAAAATGTATGATATATGTCATAAAATATTGTGATAAAAAATTACCCGATATTAGTATCAAATTCCTTAGAATTTAATGCGGTTTCCAATGGGCAATATTACGTTCCCCTAAAACTTAAATTTTCAAAGTACCCAAAAGTAGTTACAAAATTATCATATATTTGGGTAATAGTTATCAAGATATTAATTATAATTTACAAATTTGATCTCAACAAGATATTTTTTGACAAGAGACTAATTTTTACAATCAGGGGGCTATTTTTCACCTCAGAGTATGGTTACATTTAAATTGTTCTACGGGGGGACTACTCCCTGGACCCGGAAAGTACATATTGTATGTTTACTTTTCCTCATTTATACCGTAGGTACATAGGAAAATGATTGTGTTTGCCAAAAATCAGAAACTGGGATGTCATCGAAATAATCCGTTTTAGGCATTTTTAAGACTTCCTGAGTGGTTTTCACTAAGTTGTCTGTGTGTGTGTGTCTGTTATCATCGTAGTTTCTATTTATGATTGAGAGTTGCAAATTCGTTCAAAACTCAGTCTACCGCTGTAGTTGTGCTATCCAGAAAATAATATATTTATGATATCATTCACCTACAATAATGACGGCAAAAATTTTGAAAAATCATAAAATGCGGAAAAATTATGTGATGCGCTTGAGATTTAGCTCCCATTTAGCCATGTATAAGACTGACATATGTGCCAAGTTTCATCTCATTATCAGTATTAGCTCAATGTGTATCAAATGCCTTGTGAACGTTTTTTAAAACATTGTAAAAAATCAGAAAATAATTCAATTGAGTTGAAATTTAGTACGGAAATATACCTTTATCTACTCACGGCAGCAAAATTAGCCATTACTGGACTGTTTTTAAGCTGCAAAATGTCATTTTACCTACACTGTCAAACAATACGGGAAATATTTTAAAACAGTACGCAAAATGTTTCAAAACAGTACGCAAAATTTTTTGGTAATGAAAAAAGTACTAGGGAGTTATAGCTCATTTAAATAACATGGCAAACAAGTCAAAACTCCCTAGGCGGGAAAATGAATGAGCCAGGGTTATTATTTTACAAATTATTGCGTGAATTTCGGTATTGTTTTATTTTGTAAACTATTATTTATTCTATAGATGTAACTTTCTTTATTGTTACTTAAATTACGATATTATTATTAAATGTTTAACATTTAACATTTGTTTATCTAATAATATATAATGTTTTGGAAACAAATTGGCAACACTGATAATTTTGGCATTAAATTAAATTATTTACCAGCTGTTTATGAATCGACAGATTTTTAATGTTTAAGTCTTAGAATAATACTATATATAGAAGGAGCACAGGACCGTAAACACAATGTAATTCCACTGATAACACGAAAGCCGATTGACTGGTGCAACTAAGTAATGCTGCCAACCTGACAACAAAACATTATTTTAAATATGTGTCATAAATATCTATTAATGAAGAAAGATCGTAAAGAACAAATATAATAACTTAAAACACCTGCTGAGTATTTAATAAAACTGGTCTTAGATGGCAAAAGGGTGGCGCAATACAAGAATCTACATTAGTTGTCGAGGACTACTTTTATACATAATTTTAATAAATACGTTAAACTACAATTTAAAATGCATAAAATATTGTAATGCACCGATATTTATATTAGTATTTTATGAATAATCAATCATTAATTAATAATAGAACATAATAATTCAGCAACCGGAAGTATTGCCAACTTTTTTTTAGAAAATTGTATATTGTAAGGGTGGCAGCATTACTTAGTTGCACCAGTCAACCGGCTTTTGTGTTATCAGTAGTGCTCCTTCTATATTATAGTATTATTCTAAGGTTTAAGTCGTCGGATTTTGTATTTCATGTTGTTATATTTAGTTTCAGTATATCAAGTTACAAAAATAGAACGATATCAAAAACTAAATCTGTAAACTAAAGTTAAGTTACTAAAACATAATGAGTGAGAACAACAGTGAAGTGAATAAAGATACAAACATTGTTGACATTGACGAGTTATTGGACCACACTCCACCTGATATTGTCAGCGTTGCATCTACTTCAAAGCAGTCTTTACTGCCTGTAAAATCTCGCAGCAAATATTTAAAATAATCTCTTGTGTATTTTTTCTGCCGTTAGTAGATAAAATAGTATATGCTACTATGCAGCAAAGGAAACATTGCAGACTCGTGCAATTAATTACCTGCCTCGGCTTACGCCTCTGCAGGTAATTCGCCATTTGCCAGCCTCGGCTTCGCCTCGTCTGTCAAATGGGTCAATTACCTGCCTCGGCTTACGCCTCTGCAGGTAATTTCCATAGCCCACCCTCGCCTTCGGCTCGGGGGCAAATTTATAAAACTCGTCTGCAAAATTCCATTTTGCTGCCTAGTAGCATAATATACTATTGTGTAATAAATAAGTACACTAAATTTTGTTTCAATACGACAAGTATATCCATGTTTTTGTTGGACCATAAAAGTTAAGCTACATTGAGTGAGGCCAGTGCTTAGATGGGTGACTGCTAAGAATGATGAGTGAAGCGAGTCCAAAGACGTGTTGCAGTATAAATTTGCGAATTGTGTGTTCTGAGGACGAGCGAAGCGAGTCCGAAGCAAGGAGGATGAGCGTAGTGAAATTTTGTCTATTGATGCAGGTAAGGAAAGGTTCTTCTCTATCCGTTTTCAATTTAAATCATTGTCTGGTAGATCTGATTTTCAGTCTTTAGTGTTTAAAAATAGGGATATATCATAAGTCACTTTTACCTGATGGAATGAATCAAACCCCGCCCCCCTCCTCCATTCTAAAGCTGGAGGTGAACCTAGGTTTTAAATCTGTGTTTATCAGAGTTCAAACTCTAGTGAGTCAAGAATCGGGGTCTCATGAAAATAAATGATAAAATAAAAAATATCTTTAATATCTTTCAATTTACCAGAGTGCTATCACTAGATTTTTTCTCTTTCGTGTCTCATCAACCCACTAAAGCTATATCTACTCAAATACTTGTAACCATTATTTTGTTGTAGTATTATTCAATAAAAAAATGTTAAAAATCAATCCTTAAAGATTCAATTTCAATTCGATTCTATCAAGGATTCTTAGTTCACGGGGGGGGGGGGGGTCTTTTTAATCTTATTTTAGATTTTCTGATACGTCAACACTGCAACTATTATCTCAAAAATGTTTCTTATCACAAACGTTAAGTTCAGAAAAATAAAATAAAAAAATTACGATTAATGTTTGATATTAGAATCTTATTGTTATTGTTATGTAATAATAATTTTAACGTTTTTTAATTGTTTGAACGACCCAGTGTTTGGTTTCTTGTGTATAATTGATTTTAAATAGTGTAAACAGTGAATAAGATTTGTAGCGACGACTTGTTATTTATTAGTGTACTTGTTATCGGATCCAGTCCCACGACTTCTCTTTTATAAACGATGATTCATAATATTGTACATTTTTCACATTGTTACGTATGATTAATAAATTATTGGTTAATTTCTATTTCGTATAAATGTCTGACAGAGTTTTTAAAATCCGGTCGAGGTCGAAGTACAGTTGTTGAGTTATTTCGTTGATTACTAAGTCGAAATATGGTCAATCCAGACGTTATTAGCGACGAGGACGACGAGTCTTCTGACGCCGGGAGCACTGACTCGTCCGAGTTGAAGGGTGCCTTACAAAAATGGACAAATTACATCCACGGCTGGCAAAAAAGGCATATAATTGTCAAAAGTGGGACACTTATGTATTTTAAATCTGAAAATGAAACTACTTTTGGATGTAGAGGTGCTATTGCGTTACCAAAAGCTACAATAAAGGTAGGCATTGATCTAAGATTATACACTAACGCCACTAGCCAAAATTATATCATTACTTTACTAAAAATTCAATTGTGGGTTTGTACAGAATCGAATAATTACCATCTACAGTCTATCGACTACTTTAAAAATCTTGACAGGTCAGTTTAGGCACCACCAATTTTAAAGAAAAAAAAATCCCTGCAAGAAGGGAGCGGGAAAAAACTTTGTAAACAAATCAAACAAATTTTCTTGGCAATGTTTTTTACATTTCTTTTGTGTAGTTTTATTTTATAATACAATTTTCTTGCTTAATAAGAAAGTAGTTTTCAAAACTATGTAAATACTAAAAGAACCACAAACAGAATGAATGATTGCCGGAAAGAAGTTTATTACCGGCGATTATGGTGGTAGGGATTTTTTTCTCTTTTCAAACAACAGGTTGGCAGCAGCTTTTCTGATTGGTCAATCATCAAAATGCTTATGACCTTGGGGATTTTTAAACTAAATGATAGACTGTAAACAAAGTATTTTTTGGAGTATTTGGCTCCACCCGGAGTTTAAATCCCCATTTAGATGTAAGGTACTAATATTAGGAGTTGGTCTTATCAACAGGGCGTGAGGGCATGACGTGAGAGACAACAATGAACTAGGGTGTTGGAAGGCAACCCCGTATTCATTTTACATTATTCTTTATTGGGAGTTTTCAATTTTTTTTTTGTTATGCGTTGTATAAATAAATATTTTTCCTTGACTTTGCGGCCTCAACTTTATTGACTAAAAGATTGTCTCATTGACAATGAAGGTTTATATATTTCTTTTTGAAAGATTTTTTAAAGACTGATTAATCGTTAATAATATGTGGGTTAAGATGGGTGTCCAATAGAATCTTTTTCTTAAAGGGTTTTGGTATGTATAAGGGGCAAGCATAAAGGCCCATATAAATAAAAGCATAGCATAAAATAATTAAGGCACAACCTGAGGACAACACTGACCAATTTATTGTTGCTCAACAATATATTAATGTTAACAATTCCTTGACTTTTCTGCCTCATTTTCTTTGAATTTAATGACCCTATATTTCTTTTTTTGAAGTTTTTGTAAAGACTAATCATTAAAAAAGTGTTTGATGTTTGATTCTGTAAACATCGCCTGGATAAACCTTTCGCCCATCCTCAATCAATTTTTTCTTCTCTGTCAAATTAAATATGTAAATATATAAATAAAATGTTTATTATTTTTGTTAAATCAATTAGCATATTTTATTTAACTTCATAGTTAACTTAAATGATATTGTAAATTTGTACTTTACATATTTTTTTATTTGTTTATTATTTAACATTATATTTAATGTGGAGCTTTATGATTCGGTCATTATAAAGCCACTCATTAATTTGTTTTTAAAGTAATATTACTATTTTAACAAACTTTGATTATTTTTTCAGATTTTTTTCTACTGTTGTAACAAAAAAAATGAATTAATAATTTATTTGATGAGTGGAAATCTTGGGGATTGGGACCCCCTTTTCTTGATCAAATCTTTGCTGTGCCACTACTTGGACCCTTGGATTGATACCTCTACTCCTCCATGGTTTTCATAGCTCACTTATTTTAACACTGTTTGTGTAATAGTAAAATTATTATACTCTTTTGTTATTTAGTCTCACGAGTTCGATGAATGCCGATTTGATGTATCAGTAAAGGATTGCGTTTGGTATTTAAGAGCTGAAAATCCTGAAGAAAAACAGCATTGGGTCGACGCACTTGAAGCGTTAAAGGTATTCATTCATTCATTTAAAGTTATATGTCTACAGGCTAAGAAACATATTCCCCACATAACAAGACTTGTGTAATTACATCTCACACAAAATGTTTGATCATATGGAAATAAACATGTCACGCACAATAAGATTTGTGTAATTACATTTCACACAACATTAGAAACACACAATAACACTTGTGTTAACTCATTTCACTCTGCAAGTGTGAAGAAACTTTTGCATAAACTCTTTACCACTCAGGTATAAACACAACAAGTGTGAACACGTGTCAACAACACTTGCGTGAACAATGCCATGAGTAGCTGGTGTTCTTTTAAAACTCTGTTCAGTATGGAAACCATTCATAATTATTAATATTTTTTTATTTTCATTATGGCATATTTAAGCTATGAATGTATAGGTGGTGACAAAAGTCTAATCTGACTTATAGTCCAAGAGCCAGGCCTAAAAAATGTGACTAATTTTGTACTACTTCTAAAAAACTCTGAAAATATACCTTAAATTATGAAGGAAAAGCATAGTCTGCCTATCCAGAGCGGAGCTCTTCATATGAATGCACTCGCTCAAAATATTAGAAAATCGCACAAATTCCAGTTTGTTTTGCTATAAGTGGTTCGCAGTACGTCGCGTGCAAAACATGAAAAGGACATTATTTAGTGCTGATAAAATTTCCTGTAAATCAAGTGGTTTTTCATCAAAATCACCATAATTAACCATTTTTTAAAGTTTTTGAAAGAGCCCAATTTTTGGTTGTAGTCATCCAATTTTGATGATTGAACACTCGTTTTATAGGAAATTTTATCAGCTTTAAAAAATGGTCACTTCATTTTTTGCACACAACTTACAGGGAGCCACTTATTGTAAGAAAACTGGAATTAGTGGGATTTTATAAAATTTTAATCATGCGCAATCATATGAAAGGCTCCACTCTGGATAGGCAGACTATGCTTTTCCTTCATAATTTAAGGTATATTTTCAGAATAATTTGGTTTGAAGAAGTACAAAATGAGTCACATTTTTTCAGGTCTGGCTCTTGGACTATTAGGCAATCCTTAAATATTTACAAGAAGTAAGTTTTCAAAGTTACCTTAAGTGATAACAAGATTATATTATTTGGGTAATAATTACGAAAAATACTGGCAAATTTTAACTCCCAGGGGTGGATTTATTGGGAAATTTTTATCCGTGGTTTTAATGTTGGTTCTTCTGCCTTTTTCTTCTGGTATTGTATTATTTAATCATTTCTGCATTTTATTACGTACATATTTTATAGTATTTTATGCTAATGCTAGATTTCGTATCTGTCAATCTTATCTTATATTATAAATGAACTGCATACATATATGACTCATCATGTATTATTCTGTTTACAGGAGGAATCAGGTTATGGGAGTGAAAGCAGTCTCAAGAGACATGGAAGTGCTGTCTCACTCACATCAAATACTCTTTCTTCCAATTCCTCTTCAAGCTTCAAAATAGGTAGAGGTAAATCTATAGCATTCATCACTTAGCACATCTTATTTATTATTTGAGTTTTATGTTTGTTGCATGTAACTGGTTCTACGCAGCTTTGATTTTAGCAAGTTTTCAAAAAGATTTATTTTACACAATATTGTACACAAATTTATTTTCCAAAATGAAGCTGCTTCTTTTTCTAGTACTCAATCCTGCTTGTGCCAGTGTTACTTTATTATTACTATTATAAGAAGGTTATAAGATATTTTATGCCTGCTCTAGTTCTTGTTAAAAAGTAATAGAAAGGTGTCTCATTTTTTTGGATTCTAATACACCATAACATTCTAAAAGATTCCAGTTTCAAACTATGTCTTTTTAATTAAAAAATAAAAAAAACGTTTTTTTTAATTCACTCTTAAAACTCTAAATAAGAATTATAGTTGTTAAAAGTGTCAATATTAAAGGTGATATATCAAATATTTAAGCTAAAAATATTGAAATATTCCATTTTTAACTTTTCCTCATTTATATGGTAGGTAAAATGTTCCTTTATTTATATAGGAAAAGTATTATGTTTGCAAAATAATCCAAAATCGGGATGGCACCAGAAATTATCCATGTCAAATGTTAAAGACCTCCTGAGTAGTTTTCACAAAGGTGTCTCCCTGTATGTGTGTGTTTTATCATCGTAGCTTCCCGTGTATTTGAATTAAAACTTCGTACAAATTTCTGTGCAAAATATTGTTTTTATGATGACATTGACCCAGAATAATGACAGCCAAAATGTTGAAAAATGTTACTATCAATTTGAGATTTAATACCCAGCCATGCATTAGACTAACTTATGTGCCTAGGAATATGATTGTGTTTGCCAAAAATCTGAAACTGGGATGTCACCAGAATTATCCGTTTTAGGAATTTTTAAGACTTCCTGAGTGGTTTTTAATAAGTTGTCTGTGTGTGTGTGTCTGTTATCATCGTAGTTTCTATTTATGATTGAGAGTTGCAAATTCGTTCAAAACTCAGTCTACCGCTGTAGTTGTGCTATCCAGAAAATAATATATTTATGACATCATTCACCTATAATAATGACGGCAAAAATTTTGAAAAATCATAAAATGCGGAAAAATTATGTGATGCGCTTGAGATTTAGCACCCATTTAGCCATGTATAAGACTGACCTATGTGCCAAGTTTCATCTCATTATCAGCATTAGCTCAATTTTTATCAAATGACTTGTGTACGTTTCTTTTTTTAAAATTGTAAAAAACAGAAAAATAATCCAATTAAGTTGAAATTGGTAACAAGTGTATACCTTTACGTAATAAAAAAGTAAATCAAGTTTTGTTGCAATTAGACAAGTATATCCATGATTTTTGATAGTTCATAAAAGTTAAGCACCATCGAGTGTTTCATTCCTAGCGTGGCCACTGGGAATGAAACGGTTGTGTTTACTGTATGAGAACAAGTGAAGTAGTCCAAAGTAAGGAGGAGGAGCGTAGTGAATTCGATATGGTGAGGAAAAGTTCCCAGGTACCCCGTACCCGATTTTTATATTATAAAATAACTAACTAAACTAATAACCATAATCTGATTTTCAGAAAATAACATGACTGAGACTAATATAAGACATTGTTTCTTACTCAAGTCTACTAAGTGAACCTTTCCAAAAATTTTGAATAGCTACTCTTCTTTACGCTGAGACAGTTTTGACTCCATACAAATATGACAAACTACTGACAAAAAGACAACATAATAAAATGTCTAATGTTTATTTTCACTCTTTTTTTTATTTTTTTAGCATTGAAAGAAAAGATTGCTGAAATGGAAACATACAGGGATATCCTATGCAATCAGATGGATAAGCTTCAAAAATACTTTGATACCTGTGATATTAATCTCATCAATAAGCCAGTAGCACAAGGAGAATCAGGTATTATATACTTCCCAAAAATCTAAACTAAAAAGTTTTTGCGTGAAATTTTATTTTATGAAAGACGACAAATTATTTCTTTATATACTTTATTTTTTTACGTTACTTAAACTATTATCGTTAAATAATATTTTGAGAAGTAATACCTTTCTTAAAACTATCATTGGCAAACATTCATAACTAAAAATTAGAGCACCACTAAAAATAGTTAAAAAGAAATATATGAGTAAGATATGCTTTCATGATAATTCTTATCTTTTGTAACAGATAAGGGTATTTAATAGTGAAAACGATTAGTTTTATTTATTATTTGGGGGATTTTATTACTTCTTAACTTTTTAGTTAATTTCCTTTTTTATTTTTATAATATTTGTTTTTTATGGCTACCTTTACTTGTTATGGTTATGATATTAATTCCTCTTAATGTACTTGATGATTCATTTAATTTATTTTTATTGAGTTTGATTACAATTTTTATGTCTTCACGATTGATTTACTTGGTGTGTTACTAGCAATAGTTACTATAAAACACCACTTAAGTATTTACTTATATTGTGAATGCATACTATATTGTACTACTGCTTCTACTATATTGTTTTTCCAAGGTAGGCTATTATTTCCGTGGTTTAGTTAGTTCCTTTAATAGTAGGTTTTTGTCTATTGAAGTTAAATTCGCAAATTAGCATAATACTTATATAAAAGGAGCATACGACTGTAAACACAATGGCAAAAGTAAGTACTGTAAACACAATTATTCTGATAACACTATAGCTGATTTACTAGTGGTCTTCAGTAGGGGTGCCACCCAAACAACAAAACATTATTTTATAAATGTGTCATAACTGTTAATGAACTTTCTTCATTAATAAATATTAATGAAGAAAATTCCTAAAAAGCAAATATAATAACTTAAAAAACCAGCCAGGTATTTATTGAAATCTTAAAAGGCTAACGTAGTACCAGAATCTACTTTTAGTTGGCTAGGACTGCTTATAACAATTATTTAAAACCATTAAAATACAAGTTTGAATGCTTAAAATTATAATTATAGCTCCAATATTTATATTTGTATTTAATAAATAATCGAGCATTGGTATTGGCATTAGTAATCAAGCATTGAACATGGGACATATTTTTAATCGACCAAATGGAAGTATTGCCAACTTCGTTTAAAGAAAATTGCATATTGTTAGGGTATTATCAGTTATACTCCTTCTGTATATAGAGTATTATTCTAAGACTAGAGCACAACAATGCTTGTGGAAGGTGCTTAAGGAAAGTGGTGTTTCTTAAAGGATGTTACAGAAAGAATTTGATTTTATTTAATTTTTAACAATTCAATAAATTTTATGTTTAATTATTTTATTGATTTTTTGATGATACATTATCATTTGGTGATAATTAACATAAACTCTCGTAATTATGAATGCATTTATTTTTTATGTAAAAACTGATTCTGATAACCCTTTTGTTTTAAGGTTATTGCAAGTGTTACTAACCTTGCAGCTATGCTTTAAATTGCAAATAAAGATGGCATTTATGTTTTCAGGAATGCCTCTGAGTATAAATAAATGTCATGCTTTAAGTGTGTTATTTAAGTGTCGCCTACCTCAGAAAATAGCTTATAAAACACAATGATTAAGTGTTTTTTCCTCACCTTGACAGTTTTGAATGTATTGCTTTACTCAAACGTAAAATTATTTTGCCTCTGTAAAGATAATAATCACATTACTGTCCAGTAAGATAATATTCATTCTATCTTTATGTTTTACTGTGCATAATTAAATTTGATTATTTTTTTATAGACGAGGCAACACTTATAGATTTTAAAGGAGAAGCAATGACGTTTAAAGCTACTTCAGAAGCTGTTTTATGTGGATTATCCCAGTGTATGGACATTCTGAATCAGAGAGAAGAGTTGTGGAGAAAGAAATTAGTAAAAGAACAGCTAAGGATAAGTAAACTGGAAGAAACTTGTGACACTTTACGAAAAAATGCTTCCATTAAATCTGGACCCGATCTAGAGGTAATTTTAATTTTATTATTTGAAAGAAATCATTTTAGAATACATTTTATATTGTAGGTCTAACTATTAGTTTTATCAGAGGTAATCTGGGATGTATAGGTTATTTTTATAAACTGTCAATTTTAAACTATTGAGTAAATAATTTCATACGTTCTACCCTGGCCCAGGGGCTTAAAATATTTTTGAGAACCATAAAAATCACATCCTTTAACAACAAATGAAGCTGTTGGTCCTAACCTTGTACTCAGCCAGTTACTAATAAATTATATATGGTACACTACAATATATCTGGGCCTGATAAGGCATATGTTCTTTGTGATTAACATGATAACAACATCATTAGTATAATCGGACACTTAGTGTCAACCTAATAGTTAATTAATTATAATAATAATGCCTGTTTAAAGCCTTGCCAGGGATAACCCCTGCAGAAACCACCTCGAGTTTCTCCAGGGATTAGTTAATAATCAACCTAGTTAATAATTAAATTAAATTACTTAAAAATTAATGATTATTAATTACTAACAGTTAATAATTAATTATTAATAATTCATGATTATTAATTATTAACAGTTAATAATTCATGATTATTAATAATTAACAGTTAATAATTCATGATTATTAATAATTAACAGTTAATAATTTATTATTAACTAGGGTATCCTTAGTTAATAATTAACTAAGGATAGTTAATTATTTCAGATTTTTTTCATTATTATTTTCCCAACGTTTTATATTTTTTATTATAAAAACAAGTGACATTGTAAAGAAGCTGTTAATTATTTCTTACACATTGTATATATTTACTGTACAAATTTTATAGGAAGGTCCTAACAGTGCCTTATGTGAAGATGAATTTTACGATGCTGTAGAATCAGCATTAGAAAAGTTAGAAGAAGAGGCTGCTTTGCGGCAGCAATTAAAAATATCTTCCACACAAGACGTTCTTGTGCCTGCTGGAAATCCAAGAAACCATCCTTTGTGGCCTGAGGTATTTTAATAATAATTTTACAATTTATGAATTTAAACGTACCTTTTAAAAAACAAACATGTATAAATATGGTTTTCTTTTCTAGTTTTGGTGAAAAAGTTGAATGTTTCCATTGGATATTTTCATTCAAATTAAAATAGAGTAGGTTCATAAACTTTCTTTGTGTGTGTATCATTGTAGCTCCCAGTTCATTTATGCTAGAGTTGGAACTTAGTACAAAAATCAATCTATAGGTGTAGTTGTGCTATCCGGAAAATAATTTTGATGACATCATCAACCCGAATAATGACTCAGCAAAAATTATGTAAAATCATATAACGCAAAAAAAAATGTTGTGATCCATTTGAGACCTATGTAGCCATGTATAAGACTAACATATGTGCCAAGTTTTATCTCATTATCAGCATTAATGACTTCTGTATGTTAAAAAATCGTAAAAATCGGAAAATAATCCAATTGAGTTGAAATTTAGTATGGACATACACCTTTTTGTAATAAATAAGTTCAATACGACAAGTATATCCATGTTTTTGTTGGATCATAAAAGTGAAGCTGTGTTGAGTGAGGTCAGTGCTTAGATGGGTGACTGCTAGGAATGAAACGGATGAATTTATTATCTGAAAATGAACAAAGCGAGTTTAAAGATGTGCTGCAGTATAAATTTAATGACTTATATATATATATATATATATATATATATATATATATATATATATATATATATATATATATATATATATATATATATATATATCCTGAGGATGAGCTATGTGGTGAGGAAACATCTGAGGTACCCCATTCCCGATTTTTTAAATTTATTTTAAACCATCGAGCACTTTATCTTATATAATTTTTACTTGATTATGGTTACCTAGTAAGTTTTGATGTCTAAAATCTCAACAATTTTATTTTATTCTCTAAACCACCACTGCAATTTTCTTTAGAATGGCACCAAATTTGTTGTATGTCTTACTGAAGATTCTAGAATGTGTCTATTCATGTTTTGAATGAAAAGTAAAAGAAGCGAGCTTATTCATGTTACAGAAAATTGGTAAGACACTGGAAGTATATGAATGTTTTGTTAAGCATCACAAAACACTCAAGTTTAACACTTTAAGTCTCTTTCAAAAATAGGGTCAGAGCAATTTGGAAAATTTAACAATGGTACTGTGGCAGCAAAATTTAAACTTGCAATGATTATATCCTGTTAATATTGATGTCTAATTATTGTCCATTTTTCAGATCATGAAAGTTACTGAAGAACAGATGCACTATGCAAGTCTAGGAGTTGGTGAAGGGCCGTGGCAGCTGTTTGCTGAGGAGGGAGATATGAAGTTATACAGGAGAGAAGAAGAAGTCAATGGTTTAGTAGTGGATCCTTTGAAAGCTTGTCATATTGTTAAAGGTGTTACCGGCCATGAAATATGCCATTATTTCTTCAGCCCACAATACAGAAAAGATTGGGAAAGTAAGTTATGCTTAGTTATAGTTCTTTTAACTATATTGTGAAGGTGCTACTGACGATCGTATTTATTATTTCTTTAGCCCTCACAAAGTTTTTCATTTTCTTTTTAAGTGTATATATTTGGTATTTTTTATGTATATATTTTGTATTCTATTCAATTGGTAATTTATTGTGGACGAATACTTGTATACTCACAGTTCTTGTGTCATTGTAAATTTGATTTTTCCAACAATCTGCTGCCATGTCGAATGAGAATCTATAAATGTTATCAGTATGTTTTTAAAGTTATTTCTTACTTGTTCTCTTCAAATCTCTTTTTTATTTTCATGTCACTCCCTTTCAATAATAATAGTTTTGATTTCTTGACAGTTAGGAAATAATTTGATTGGCGGGTGCTCATTTCATTGAGGGGGAATAATGTACCAATAGACTGCCTCGCTAATTTTAGACAGACTTGAAGCACAGATCAAAGCAAACTAATGATTGTATATTCTTTTATTTTTTATCATTAAATACTTATTTAGTAACATTATTTTTAGCCACTCTGGAACAAATGACAGTCTTAGAGAAAATTTCTGATGATACATTAGTGTTCTTACAAGTTCATAAAAGAATATGGCCGACTGCCCAGAGGGATGCTCTGTTTTGGTCGCACCAGACCCACAAGTCAGACCCACAGGATGAGGAGGGTCACGATATTTGGGCTGTGGTTAATCATTCTACAAATCTCCCTCAATACCCTGTAAGTATCCTGTTAATCAAGTTTCTAAGAAGAAATGGATGTTAAAACAATAGAGTATTTGCATTTTTCCAAAAAAAAAAATTGTTGGCTCATAAAATGATTAAATATGTTTGAAAAAATATATTAAGCTGAAAAAAATATTTAATTCAATTTTAAATAGTTTAAATACGCATTTAAAGTAAGGGGGAGGGGGAACGGGTGAGCGTGTGAGTGGGGACAGCACTAGTCTGTCGACGGGGTGAACCTGAACCCAGGTTTAGTCACAGTCAAGTAAAGCTTAATGCTTTGCGGGGTAAATATAACCTACAGTCTAGGGGTCGTTTACAGTTTTACTTTATTGGTTGACACATTTTAAAACAATTATTTATACAATTTATAAAACAAAGTATAAGTGATACGGGTGAGGAGGTAGTGTAGTGTATATGGTTGTGTATGTAGAAGGGTAGATTATCCCTAGACAATAGGCTATATTAACCCTGCGATGCATTAAGCTTTGCCTGAACATATTTGAACAAAAGTACTTAATCTCTCCACAAATGCATATTTTTTCTAAATTTATTAAAATTCCTCTTCTTTACTCTCTAATTATTTATTTAATGTTTCAGACTAAAAGTAGTAAATGTGTGAGAGTTTCTCTTACAGTTTGTCTCTACTGTCAGACGTTTATTACACCTCCCAAAGATGGTGAAAAAGTAACAAGAGATGACATAACTTGTAAAATAACTTATTGTTCTGTTGGTAAGACTTATTTAATGATATTTTTTTCTTAACACATCTTCCCTCTGCTAAATATTACTCATATAATTGCAAAAAAATTACAAATGGCAAAATTACAATTTTTTTTCTTCTTGGCAAAAATAGTTTTCAGTAATATTTTGAGGGAGCACACTCATACAAAGGGCTCCACTCTGAATAGGCAGACTAGGATGACTTTCCCTTCACAATTTAAGGTATATTTTCAGAAAAAGGGGGTTGAAGAAGTATAAAATAAGTTAAATTTGTAGCCTTGGCTCTTGGACTGTAAGGAGGGGGAATGACTGAAAGAATCAAGCAAGCACAGTATTACAAAAGGGGCTTGGTTCTTCCTTAAAACATTAGCTGTCTTCAAATTGTCTTAATCCGATCTCATCCTTTTAACATTTCCTTCTGTATTCAATCTTGGCTACTGTGCAATCCTATATAAAACGTTCAGAGCATAAGTTTTGTCTCATTTATGAGTATGAAATTAGTAACACCCTGTTATTTCATTATTAGTTTATTTTTAATTTTTTAGTTTAATAGTTATTGTAATAGTAATTTTTAATTTAATTAGTGAGTAATTTTTAAGTTTTATTTTATAATTAAAATTCTATAATTTTATAATTAGTAAAACCCTGTTATTTTTATTCTTCTTAGCTTTATATTATTCTTATTACTTTTCCTCATTTATCAACCAGGATGAAACCAGGCGTTTTTAAGGCCTCCTGAGTGGTTTTCTCAAAGTTGTCTGTCTGTATGTGTCTGTTATTATCTTATCTTCTAGTGTAGCAAAAAATTTGAAACTTTTTAGAAAAATCAATCTACTGCTGTAGTTGTGCTATTTGGAAAATAATTTTTTTATGACGTCATTAACCTGCAATAATGACTCAGCAAAAATTTTGAAAAATCATATAAATGCTGAAAAATAATGTGATCCAATTGAAATTTGGCACCCATGTAGCCATGTTTAAGACTAACATATGTGCTAAGTTCATTTTTATTGAATGACTTGTTTACGTTTTCTAAAAAATTGTAAAAAAATCGGAAAATAATCCGATTAAGTTGAAAGTTTGTAAAAGTGTACCATTTACTTAATAAATAAATACACAAAGTTTCGTTTCAATACGACAAGTATATTCATGATTTTTGTTGGATCATAAAAGTTAAGCAGCATTGAGCGTGATCAGTGCTGTATGGATGACTGCTGAGAATGAAACAGATGCATTTACTATCTGAGGACGACCAAAGCGAGTCCGAGGATATGCTGCAGTATAAATTTGGCAAATTGTATATTCTAAGGATGATCGTAGAGAATCTGGTTTGATGAGGAAAAGGTCCGAGGTGCCCCGTACCCAATTTTTTTAAATTTTTCTTAGGTTTGTTTTGTCAGCCTTATTTCTTTGAGCCTATGCCCTATAGTATAACTTATTCTTTATAACATTGCATACATGTGTACTGTTTGTTTCAGTTAATCCCGGAGGATGGGTTCCAGCAACTGCTTTAAGAGCTTTATACAAACGAGAATATCCAAAATTTTTAAAACGTTTTACAAACTATGTCATGTCTCAAACGAGCGATCAAGAAATTATGTTTTAAATCCGTTATAAGATTACAAATCATGCACAAACAACTACAACCTTTTTTTAATTCTCTAGCTGAAATCAATAAATTCAAAATCATTTTACATAACCTTGTTGTACAAACTTCATTATTGTTTTTTATCTCTATTTTTAATTTTTTATTTGTACACTGATGGGTTATGGGACCATAATTTTAGGGACCAATTGCTTCGAATGAAAGAAAATTTAGATTGCACAAATATTTTGAAATATTTAAAAGAAAACTTTTATTGTATACTTAATTATGTTATAAACGATATAAAATTTTTATGAATAGATGTTATAATTGTCAGTTAAAGAAATCTGCGATTACTTATTTATGATTATATATTTTTTAAATTATAGTTCCTGGTTATTATGAAATATTTAAATCATCGTGTGTTATTGTATTTTGAATAAATTTTAAAACAAAATATTATAAAGAAAAGATATGAGAGTAAATGATTTGCTCTGGCTTGCATTTAATTTGAATAATATGCTGTAAAATCATTTATTAAATTTTACTTATTTTGTCAATTTTATTAAATTTTAATGTTAATTTTTAAGAGTTGTTTGTAATGATAGGGGATGGAGTTGGTGATTGATTGCTTTACTGTTGGTTAGGCTGCTTGTTAAGATATCTTATATCTTAAGATATAAGATTAAGGCTCACTAAGATATTCAACATGTAAACACTTATTTTATGTGTTCTTATTATATGCATTGTCTAAGTGAAGGTCAATTTTTTGGGTGGGAATTTTGAAAAAGAAGTGTTTAAAAAAAACAAGTTTTTTTATCCTCAATCAAAATATTAGAGTTAAAATGCATTTTTTGCTTCTTTTGGCTTTTTGGAGCGTATAAAATAAATTGTTTTCGGGCCGGGGGGGGGGGGCGAGATACTGAAGCAGTACACTTTCTTTTGGAGATACAATTTTGTATGAGCCACAGCAATTACTTTTTTACCCTAATTATTTTCCTTCCCTGCCCCACAGAAAATAATACATTACATTTTATACATTTACAGATCAGGAATAAAATTTATAATCCTTCGTCAATCCCTCGAATATAATTCTTCTTCATTCCTTTATCCTTGCGTTAGGAACCAATTTAAATGCTTGGGAAATACAGCCCATTTTACTCCTTAGATTAGGGGTCTTCAAACTTTTTGGCACCGCATACCATCAAGTATCCAACATAATATTTGGTGTACCACATAGTATTTGGCGTGATCAATTTATATTAAGAGGGCTAATTTACCCTAATTATTTTCCTCCCCTGCCCCACAGAAAGTAATTCATTTTATACATTTCCAGGTCAGGAATAAAATTTATAATCCTTTGTCAATGCCTCGAATATAATTCTGCATTCCTTTATCATTGCCTTAAAAACCAATTTAAATGCTTGGGAAACAAGCATTTTTTTTATATTTTTTACAGCCCATTTTACTCCTTAGATCAGGCATCTTTAAACTTTTTGGCACCACATACCATCAAGTATCCAACATAATATTTGGCATACCACTGTGTGTTATGATTAATTTATATTAAGGACTAATAGCCCCCTAGCTATAACTAATGCTAATACACTGTTTATGGCACCAATAAGACCGAGCGAGGAAAAAATGAAAGGACATCCTTGTGTCCCTTGTCATTCTATTCAGAAATGAAAAAGCTATTTTGATTTCTGAATAATTACAGAAATTAAAAATTTTTTTTGTTTTATAAAATAAAACAAAAATAGGAATAAAATGTTGTAAATGGCTATATTGTATTGTTTGGTATTTGATTGTTAACTGAGTTCTACATCTTTCGAAATTGTTCTCATGCAAACTAATTAAACAAAGTAAACATATTTGTCAGACTGATCATTTGTTAAATAGTTTAAGCAGCTAGATAATTTTTTTATTTTGCTAAAAGAGAACTTAGTATAAAGCATATTCACACTCTCAGGCCATTTTGATCACTTGTTAGTATGCTTCTACTTGTTGTAAATGTTACTACATAATAGTATGAAATACTATATATTATTCAGTTTTTATATAGCTTTGTTTTGACATTATTTAGTTACAGTTGTATTAGTTTACAATCTAATAAGTTGTGTGACAAGTCAGTGTAGGCACCACTACATCTTAAAAATTATCTCTCTAAAAATGGTAGTCGGGATACTCTTGTTAACATATTTTATTGTTTTTATAATTTTTTTTATTTTTAATTACAATTTCTTTGTTTTTATTAAAACTTTAATTATTTATTTCTCTACAGTGATCTTGTGGTAGGAGTTTAGTTGTTTTCATTTAAAATAAGGGGTTTGCAGCGGCTCCTCTGATTATTCAATCCCTGACGCTGCTGATAGCCTAAAATATTTATAAATTAATTAATAGATTTAATGAGCATATACTGTGCTGTACTGCAAGACTATTGCCTATAGTTTTAAATGTCAGGAACACTTCTCAGCTGAAAAATTACACCACCTCCCTGAGCTGGCTTTAACTCAGTCAGCACCCTGCCAAAAACCTGTTGGGGAAAGAAATCTATTATTAATTCCTTCAAAATGAATGAAAAATTCTATTACTCAATTGTCCCTTTGCTTCTACTGCATGCAAGACCAAGTTATTAGGCCAATGGAAGTTAGTTTCAAGTAATGTAAGTCTAAGTTAGTCAAGGACAAGTCTAAATGACTGGTTATACTAGTAATTTAAAGAAAATATAATTGAAAATGTCTAAAGCCGTAAAAAAGACAGTTTCTTACATTATCATAGTATTACTTGAATACTATGATGTGAATAAATCAAGAAAAAAAATATTTATGGGCCAAATAGAACCCATCCCATAGGATACCAATTCTATTGGTCTCTATTAATTTTTGGTAAGATGTAAACTGATTAAAGACAATACTAATATTATAGTTGTTTGATGACTTATTAAGGTCATCAAAAAATTAACCTGAACTCCTTCGACTATTGATTTATTTAAATTAACAGTACAAAATTACTGCAACTTATATAGTATAACTGCAACTAATTTACTGTGAAAAGCAGACGAGCATTAATTTATTAGAACCTTAACTCAATCTTTAGGGAAATGAGGTCTCACAGATTCCCTGAAAGCTCCAAAAAGATGTTTAAGCTTTTCAATGTATCGAGATAGGCTAAACCTCGTCTAGTAGTATATCTGTATGAAACCATTAAATGTTACACTTTTAATAGTTAAAGAAAAGAAAAATGTGGGTTTGTTTATTTAGCTGTTCGACGAGACAATGAATCATTTTTTTGTAAATGATTTTTGAAACATAAAATAATGTGATGAATTGTAAGCTTTTTTTAAGATTGATGCCCGCACTGCATCATGTAAAAAATCTAAGCTATCTGATAAAAGAAATGAGGTGTAAAAGAAATTTTATCTAGAAATAAGCATTAAGCTTATTTGATAAAAGTTACCTGGTGTGTATAACCACTCAATGGAAAGATAACAAATCTGACTGGGTTCCATTCTATAAGAAACAGACTTTACTAGTACACTCCACTTGTTTTCTTTGTTTGCTTCCAGTAGAGGCACCCAAAAAACTAAGCACCTTAATCGTGTGATGAATAAAATAAAGTTATATAATATTAATCTCTTCCTTATCGTTTTATTAAATTGAATTTATATAATTTTTGGCTGAAGAGCTTTTTTTATTTATAAAATGTTTTGTAAGTGGTTTATAGTTATGTGTATAGTGTTCGTGTATATTGATAGCAATTGTACAGTGTATATCTCAAAAATAAACTTTGTTTAAAATTTATTTGTTATAATTCTTATTGTCACATCCTTAGATATTCATTAAACGCTTCTGAGCTTATTTTTTAAATTAATAAGGAATTGAAGCTCATTGTTTAACCTAAAATCTAAAAAATACAGAAGAAATTATTGTATCATGAATCTATTATTAGAGTTGGATGAGAAAACAAAATTATAACTGAAGGCAACACACTATAATTTTTTTCTACAACCATTTCATCCAATTATCATTGTCAAAATTGGCCTATAGGTTGGGAAATCACTGTTATCAATTTAGATTATTACCACTAGTTGAGCGGCCTTAGCCACTCCTATTTAGTTAATGTTTAGGAATTTAACGGACCCTTTAACTTTTATATACTTTTTTAATGGAAATAATAATAATAATAATGTCTGTTTAAAGCCTTGCGGCTCATCAGGGATAACCCCTGCGGGAACAAACTTAAGTGGTAGTGGCATCTATTACGCTCCAAGTGTATTCTAAAATTGGCGACAATTTATTTGAACAATAATGTTAATGAAACTGAAAGTGTAACCTGTAATGCGAACCCCAAACCTCCGTGGTTTACTAACTGACGCCTTAACAACCTAATGGCACTCAAAAAACTAGCTGACGGCTCAAAAAAAATAATGGTCTGTCTATTCAATAATGAATTTTAACTTTGTGTTTCTAAATGTTTGTCAGAAAAATGCAAGTACAGCCCAACAAATGAAAAAATGAGTCTGAGAAATAACGAGTCTAACCCTTTACCTTGCATCCTATGATAATACTACCTCATACATTGATATATGACTCATTGGTTGAGGTTATTAAAGGTCCTTTGATCCCGAAAGAGCTATTTTTTTATCTTACGAATTTCCTCTCACTCTCCTCATCTTTACTTACTGGTACTACTCATCTTTACTCCCTTGGCTACCTGGTCAGATATTTTTTTCCCATTTCAGTCCAAAATTTAATTTATTATTATTAGGTTATTAATAAATAATAAAAAAAAATTGTTAACTCGTTTATGAATATCTTATTACCAAAATGAAATTACAAAATATAAATAAATGAATTATAGTTATTTATGGAACAAGGGATGAAAGTAAGTTTTACAGCTCAAGTTAAAGTTTCGCCTAAGGCAGCGCCGAAGGAGGAAACTTCATTAGCTCACGAGGCCAGTAGGCCGAGGGAGATAAACTAGTTAGCTGCCGGGGGAGTTAACTAACACTTTGGCTCCCGAGGCTTGGCGAGGGAGATAATACGAGAGCTGAAAACTTTCATCCCTTGATGCATATTAAATTTTATCTATGACTAGAGAACTAATACTAACAACTATTAATATATTCTTCAGCTCCTTAATTGTTATTGTGTTAGTTTAGTTTATTCTTACCATGTCAATTACTCTGATGAAGAGAGAATAAAGCCACTATCTTCACATTATTTTATTGTAAGCTGTCAATAGAATAATGTGTAATACTATATTTGTAATTTAAACATTAGCGGGTGTATATTGTATATTCTACCCGTAGTACCAACATAACACCGAAAAAAAATTCCTAAAATTCCTAAAAATTTTACTAAAAAATTCTGTCAAGTTGGCAACACTTTCACTTTTCCTCCCTAGGGAGTAAAATTACATTTACAGTGTGAGATAACAAGACTGTATATAGAAATTACAATACAAGGAGTAGATAAAAATAATTTATATTTGTCGCATAAGCTTGAGGCTCATACACGACACTGAAATTAAGTTAGTGAACAAAACGATAATTTTTACATTAATAATTTCAAATGTTAATTTAGTCATAAATTTCTAATAATATAAATAGAAAAAGTTGTTAATAATTTAAAATATAATTGATGGTATTTTATGAATAGGTGAAAAATATCTGACCAGGTAGCCAATGGGTGAGTAAAAACAAGGGGAGTGAGAGAATTGGTATGGTAGGAAATAAATCTTTTGGGATCAAAGGACCCTTAATTTCTGACCTCAACCACCTAGTGAAATATAAATTGCAAGGTTAAGAGTAAAGTAATATATAAACCAAGTAGAAAAACTCCTATAATAACCTGTGTAAAAAAATTCAGACATGCGTGATCAGCTGTGATAGCTGGCTTAAAAATACCTAAAATTGTAATATGTGCCTTTTTAAATTTACGTTTTTTTTAC
Organism: Microvelia longipes; assembly: GCA_018340805.1. NCBI lineage: Eukaryota > Metazoa > Arthropoda > Insecta > Hemiptera > Veliidae > Microvelia > Microvelia longipes. The sequence goes on along the minus strand of JACMZG010001893.1, from coordinate 1,461,218 downwards.
TTAATTTTATTGGCAACCCTGATAACATTACGTAATACTTTGATGATTTTGTATTAAACTCTGTGAAATAATATTAACAATAATTTAGTTCAAGGAACAGAGAAACTATAGTAAAGATAAATAACATGTTTTTTTATGTTACCAGGTTATTATGTCTACCAGGGGGCCAACTCGCCGGTGGACAAAATGTGAACTACATGCAGGGTCTGACATCAATAGCATTTGTTTCCCTGCTTGGTTTATATAATACTTTAGTAAATAATGAGGCTTGATATTTCTCAGACACATTCTTTTATTTGGTGGTTTTAATAGTACCTGCAGGCATCCAACTTCGGAAAGAAAATAAATACCAACAGGTGCTTAGGTGACGTCACTGGATAACCATAGTACAAACCCTTGGTGGGCGTGCTCTGAACAAACATGTCCTGATCTTTTTACAAGATCAGTTATAACAGTTTATTAGCTGTTATAACTTATAAAAACAGAAGCAGCAGACATTTCACTTATTAGACATCAAGGAAATCTAGAGAAAAAAATCAACAAATTTGTTTACTCACTTTATTTAATAAATATCTTTATTTTTTTCATTTACATTTTTTAACACATTCTAAAATCTAAATAAGTGCATTGCTATGGTTTTATTTCAAGGGTATTTATATGGCAATTAGTAATCTGATATTAACATTATCATTACTATTAACATCTAAAGGTAGAAATCCACAGCATAGATCATTTTAAGAACACTGATTTTCAAACATGTGAAAAAATCGATTATGTTCCGTAAAATACATGATATTCTCAGGCTGTTAATTTCAATCAATGGATGACAAATAAGTAATTTATCTTATCGTCTAACTTGTCTATAATAAAGCTAATTGGAGAATTTTATTGTACGTTTAAAACAAAAATAATTTTCATAACATTTACATCTTAAAATAAAACATATCAAAAAGATCAAATTTGAAAATTAACTTAAATAATAACAAGGAACTAGCATTAATTATGTTTCATATAATATGAGTTAAAAATAAAATAAGGGCATTTCAATGACGTAATAACTGAGAAACATATAAATAATAAATTATCCAATAAGTTGAACAACATGGTAAGGCGTGAAAACTTTCAATAGAAATACCAGGTAAAGCAAGAACAACCTAAATAGTAAAACAGTAAAAAGGATCTACGGAGAAATAAGAGATTAAACAATTACAACATAATATACATTCTGCGAATAAAAACTAGTTTACAATGGCTTAAGATTCAGCTTTCAATTTTAGCCTAACCAGATATTGTATATATGCCAAATTAAGTATAATATTACTGTACAATTTAATATTCTTATAAATATAACATAATATGTATATAAATATACAAATCTAATGCATGCATTTATAAAAAAAAAATGTATAACCTTTAAGGAAGGTTAAAATTTTAAGCCATTGTTAACTGAACTTAAATAGGGTCAACAGGTAGATATTGGAAGAACGTCTGTTATGTTTAAAAAGTCGAAAATTTCAGCAATGTTAAGGTTTCTTTGAATTTAAAATAAAAATTCTTATTTTCTTACAAAATTATAAGAATCAAAATTGGTTTTTTTTATAGGTTATGTAGCAACTAGTGTTCTGTCTCACAACCATAGGAAATTAATTGATTAAACAAGAGGTTCTCATCTCTTCTATAATATTAATTACACATCCTCCTTGGCTATTTCCCATACTCTGCTTGAACACAAATTTGTTAAGAGTGAAGAATAAACTACAACATTTAGGCAAATATTCAACTTCTAGAAAATTTATCATGCCAACCAATACCTTAATTAATATAACCATCAAGTATATCAATTATTACTTTATATGTACATTTTTTGGTATTTAAAGCATGGGTTATTCATACCTTACCAGCTGAACCTTAATACAATGAATAATTTTTTATAAGTAGTTATAAATAGTTATTTATCCACCAAGAGAGTAAAGAATGCTATTATTTCCCTCAGCGATTAGTTGGTTCCTAAGGCTTAAGCTGAAGGAATCAATTTATTTAACTCCAGAGGTGAAGCCAAGGGATTTATGAGTTTAACTCCCGAGGCAATGACAAGGGAGTTATGACTATTAACTCCCGAGGGGAAGCCGAGGAAAGTAATTGCGAGGGGGGAAATAGAATTTTACTCCCAAGGTGCATACAAGATTTTATCTCCAGACGATGATTTTATTTTTACACATTTTGCTGTATTTTATTCTAATTTTTACGGGTCGGACCCCCTTATAAATTACGGGGGGCGGCCACCAAAAAAAATTTGGCGGCCCCCTTATAAATTTTGGGGGAGCCACCCCCAGGAAAATTACAAAAATTTATCAGTCACCTGTATAAATTTAGAGAATACCACTTCCCTAAAAATTGATATAATTGGCTCAAATAACCCAATAATAGGAAGAAGTAACCCAATTCCCAAGGGAGAAAAAGTAACTTTTTCTCCCTTGGGAGTGAAAAGTGCTTCTTTTCCTAAAAACTAGTCAATAAAGTTTACATTACACACCGTCTGGAGATAAACGCTTTTTATGAACCCTTGTTCAAGCAAAAACAATAGCTACAAACTAGATGTATTCTGTCGTATCTATCGAGTTGAATATCTCAGGTCCACCAACATTAAATCCTTCAAACTATGAGAAAAGTATAATACAAAATAACTTTCAAAATAATCTATATTTTCAGCAGGATTCATGCAAGTTTAAATTTATCATTTTTTTTGGGGTAAATGTTACCCAAATATGATCATTTTGTAACCACTTCAAATGATGACTTTTTTGTAAATCACATGAAATCCTGTCGACTTTGATACCAATATCACCATATTCCCGTCATTTTTCACTAACCTATTGTTAGACATACATCATAGATTTCCTTTCCCGAGCAAAATATTATTTTATCTTTCATGGAAGGATAACTCGGAATAATTGCAAACACATAATTTATTAGTATTAAATTTATAAATAAAGGTTTTAGAAAAAATAGATTCCAGTTCAAAATCTATAATATATATGTCAAACAATAGATTGGTTAAAAAATACTCAAATATGGTGATATTAGTCTCTTCTTTCTTAAAATTAAATAAAGTCTTTTTATTCATTGTAATATAAAATAATATATTACAATATGCTTTAATTTCACTTTTCACTGTTACTAAAAGTGGTCAAAGAACATTTATTATAAAAATAATAAATTGATTACCAAATAAATTTGAGTAATAGTCTTTAAAAAGTATACACACACACAGATATATATATATATATATATATATTATATATATATATATATATATATATATATATATATATATATATATATATCCCACATTTTAAGGATTTAATAAAAGTGCATCTGAAATTTTCCACCCACATGACTCCTTGTGCAGAAGACAGAATTAATCTCAACATAAGTATTATTTGGCCAAATAAGAGCCATTTACTATTATAAGTAAAAAGTTTGACGTTTCTCTAACGAGCAATTTCATTAGTTTACAGGAACTAACATTAACTAAACAAAATATTACATTTCTTATCTATATAGGTAGGTGAAATTTACAATTATTTACTCGCCATATGATTTATAAATCAAATAATCACAATTTATTACTCTTAAAAACAAATATGAATTTGAATTACGCTTTGTCATGATTATATCACACTACTATTTTACTCTATTTAATACCAGTTCTAAGTTAGTTTAAATCACTCTATTGCCCACAATTAGAGTACCTATGCAATCAGAGTCAAATAAAACAGTCAGATTATGCAAACATGGTTTGATTAGTTAACAAATTTTCAACATATTTCTTTCCATTTTATGTTGTATTATAATTGATTGATTTGGATTAAAAATAAAATTCAATAAATTCCTTATAATTACTAATCTCAATCAATATCATTTGATTCTTTAGTCTATTAGCTTCTGAAAAAATCATGGTTAGAAAAAAACCATCGTTAATAGCCATTTAAGTTAAACATGCTATATACCTATTAAAAACTAACTTTATATTATCTTCTTTTGTGTATAAAACAAAAAGAAAATGTTACATAAAAAATAGGATATTTTGTGTTGGCAATCCTATACAGTAGTCTAGATAGGATTGGCGGTTTGGTGACCCAATTTATGGTTCACCACACAGTGAGTAGCCTTATCAAAAGATTGATAGCAATTATTACAGTTTATCAAAATTATAAAAATATTTTTCTTTAGAGCTTAAGGGTGTAGTGCCACTATGGAAAAAACCTCGACAAGAAGAACAAAAGTTTTATTTTTTATTATAATGGGTGTTTATTTTTTAAATTGGCCTTTCATCGTTAAGTTTTTGCTAACTTATCATGTTTTTACATCATAAAGTTGAACTATTGACCTTTAGACGTAAAACAGCCATAATTTTATTCCCCACACTACGGCCATAATTTTTATTAGAATCACACCAAATTCGGTGTACCTAATATTCAAACCCATAGAATGAATCCCTCAGGAATATATTTTCTTTTAGGAACAAAAATAGGTTTTAAAGCATGACATCAAAAATTTGAAGCAGAGTGATTTATCTAAATAATTTTTTAGCACCTTTAAAAAATTTCAAATCTCTAGATCAAGTAGGGACAGAGCATTTTGGAGAAAACAAAAAACATGGTGTCAGTACACCCTTAAACAACAGATTTTAAAAAATGAAGAAGGATTTGAAAAAATTAGTTTAATAACCATAAAACAATGATGGATGACATGCATATTTACATCCAGTGAGAAAGAAAGTAAAAAAGGAAGCTTACAATTTAGCCTAGTGTTTTGAAACGCACCAAAGGACTTATCTGTGTGTTACAATACACAGAGATTTATAAAGAATTTATCTTTACTTTTCATCTTGGGGAGACAGTAAATTTTAACCCATTGAATTAACTGTATAGATCACTTCACTGTGAAGGCTCGAATCTGCGATTTTTAGTTAAATCAGTTTTAACATTAGTCAAAAGAGTATTTGACTTATTTTTTTCAGCAGTCAATGACAAACATTAACATTGAGTTGTTTCCCTTGTAAAAAATACAGTTTGAATATAAAATATGATATTAGTTAAATAAAAAAGGAGTAGCATTAAGAAATTATCTCCTCAAATAACTGAATTTAAGAAATTAAAATAGTCTGTCATGAGAACAAGTTTTTCACTACAAATACAAATTACTCCTAAAATAATAACTTATTATCAACTATTAAGACAGGTTTAAAAAGAAAAATCAGTCTAAAAGTTAATGGTCTTTGTTTAAAAAGGGGGTAAGGTAAACATACAAAAACTTTAATACATCCAGTTCTAAGCAAAATGTAGAAAATATAAGTCTGCATATTTTTTGTATTTATATATTACTTATTTTTAAACTTAAGATACAATAGAAGAACTACTTTAATCAATGTAGCTCTCTATTAGAATTATAGACATTAACAAGTCAATACAGGAAACAAATTGTAGAGAACTGCATAGAAAGAAGAATAATCTTTTAGATTATAGCATTTTTTAAATTTAGCTTAGAAATAGAAATATTTTTATTACAACTTTACCTATCTTTTCGGTGGAAGAACCCTGGTCAAAATAATCAAAACAGAACAATGAGTAAACTGGTTAAGATGTAAACCAAATCATCCCAGTCATGAATCATTCCATTTTTTAACTCAACAGATAATATAAAAAATGTATTGTATAAATATTAAAATGTTCGTTTACGATATTTATAGTATTTCTGGTCTATTTAACAACATCGGACAGCATAAACAGGCAAGGTAAGAGCAATCTTATAAATAAAAATGATGGAAGTATTTAAGAAAAAATAGAGGAAATAATTTGACGCAGTTACAGATCTACTTTAAGATAATAAATCTATAGGATCAAACCTTAAAACATAATACTAATTTCTTTCTTGCACTATTACATCTAGATATATCTTATAATGCTTTATGCCAAAATACCAACAATTTTTGATAAACTTTAACTGAGAACTGGGTACATTCACTGGATTGTTTCTTTAAATAATCTCATAGAATCACAAGAACTGTAATAAACTTCAATATTGTATTAATTATTATTATTTTATTAATAATAAAAATGTAAGTGGTAGAGGGAGGTAGCTGCAGGGCGACCAGATTGACTGGTTGGTTCACCACATGTTCTAGGTGCTGTTTTGGAGCACTCGGAAGCGTTTTATCGCAATACCAGCAGTCAAGGAGGCAACCATGGGTCTTCAGCCTCCCCTACCTTTGTTGGAGAAGCCACCCCTCTCACTGGTCAGAAGTTAGCCGACCATGTGCTGCAGGAGGAGACTATAAATAATGTGAAGGTGCATCCTAGGTGGGGGAAGGGGCTTTATCTTTAGAATATTAGTGGCATAAGGCCACAATCACTGCTTTGGTATCAGTTGGGTAGATGAGTAGTGGGTCAGTCCCCACTTCTCATTAGCTTCATCGCCTTAATTTTCCAACATGAAATCTTAAGTAAGGTAGACGAACCTTGGGATCATTAGCTTCATCCCGCTTTAGGGGTTGGCTGCTTTGATTCCGAGAGATAAAGCTTCTCCTCAAAAGGCTGTCGTGTTTCCCCTTCGCAGAAACAAAAAAATGAAAAAGTAGGTTATTCTTTACCTGATATATATATATAAGAAAAATGTATGTATCATTCTTGTCTATAGTCATAAAATAAATAAAAATGAACAGAACATGTTTATATTGATATAGTCAATGATTCATCAATAATTACAATACTGACTAACTTAGTCAAGATTACACAAAAGATCAAAACTTCAGACAAAAACTGTCTTTTGAGACCATTGATTTAATAAAACTATAATCATAATTAAGAGTATAAAAGTAATTAAGTCTGAGATTTTTCTAAAATAATGTATAATATATAACAAAGTAGAATATGAGTACATATACAGTCGGTATAGAAACAAAACTATCGAGTACATACAATATATACATAGGATCACAATCAAATCTTTTATATTTATCTAATGGGTATCTACTTTGTTACATTCGATACGTTTTATTAACAATATTATATTAATTAAAAAATTGAAATAGGTTTCAATATAACTTATTCTGTCGCTTTAATATTAGCGTAAGTTTCAGTATTGTTAGGTAAAAGAGAATCTGAAGATTCAGTAGGACAATTTTTTACATCTTTCTTATTTTTTATAGTATCAAGGTTATTAGAAGTTGAATCGGCCCTTTTGAAGACAGCATCTTTCTTTGGAAGTAGTATAGGTTTGTTTGGAGGGACGGGGGGAGGAACACCTCTAGGGGCAAGTGGTTTCTTGTCTGAACTTCCGTTTGTAGAAGAAGGAAGTTGGGCTGAGTTTTGAATGACTGGACCAGGCTTTGGAGAGTTACTTACGGCAGGTGGTGTTCTTTTCTCGTTCTAAAACAGTAAAAAAAAGAATTTATACAAATAACTCAATAAATCTTGAACAGTCAAAGAGATATAAATTCAAGTTGTCAATTTGACTTGAAACCATAAGAGCCAATTATTATTACTTATAGTATGAGTATGAATTATTATTATTTTTTTATAGTATAATTATTAGCCTGTTTCACTAAAGAAGAAAAAATCAGATTACAATAAATCATTCACATGTTTAAAACGATCCAATTTTATGAGTAAACTAAAAAAACAACTACAAAACAGGAAAACTCAAAAACCTATGCATAACTAGAAAATTTCTTAAAAGAAAACTCATAATCAAATCAAATAAAATACAGGCTAAGTACCCTAAATTATTGATTAAGACTTTAAAAATTATTAAATAAATTATGTATTTTATATTCTGTTTTGCCACACCTAAGCAGTCAAAATTATTCTTTATATCAAGTAGAGAGTAATTTCCTATAACATAGACAAAGTTTAATAAACTCTGTAGACTTCTGCAGTTATTGTCATGAAGATTTGGGTCTTCCGGTGATGACCGAGTCAATGTAGATGAAGAATCCGACATTTGGCTTCCACTATGGAAGGCATCTTTAGTGATGTAGGACATCATGAATAAAAAAATAATGCACTACAAAACCAAACTGTCCAGATTTGTAGAGCATTGTGTTTTCTTCCTTGATATCCTTCATCCCTGAAGATGCCTCCCACAGTGGAAGTGAAATGTCGGATTCTTCATCTACATTGACGTGGTCACCACCGGAAGACCTAAATCTTCATAGAAGTTTATTTATTATAAGAAACATTTTTAAGCTTCAATAATAAAAAGTTTGGAAAAGTTATTTAAGTTATATAAAGTTCAACCATATGAGTATTCCATTAAAGAAGCTAATGGTAGATACATAAGCTAACAATTATTCTCTTCCAGTCACTAAATTTGATTTATTTGAACACAAATGGACCATGGCCAATTTACAAAATGAAATACTTATAAAGGCTCATGGTTAGATGTTCTACAATCAAAAAATATTTAATACCAATCTTTTATATATCTTTAATATTAATATTTCATAAATATAAATATTCAATAAAAATATTTAAAAAATAAAAATATTCAATATAAATACTTAAAAAATAAAAGTATTCAATATAAATATTTAAAAATATTCAATATAAATATTTAAAAGATAAAAATATTCAATATAAATATTTAAAAAATAAAAACATTCAATACTTCTTACTATTCATACTCAAAAATTGTTCTTAGTAAAAAAAATAGTCATATAAGATTACCTTGGCAGCAGGAGTGAGAGGAAGAGGAGGGCTGTAAGCATTTCCTCTGATGCTTTGACTAGAGGCAATACTCCTTGCAACACCAGTAGCTGAACAAAATACAAAGTATTCAGTCTATTACTATATAAATAAATTTATATTCTTGATTCCATGGAAGTATATTTTGAGCAAACAAACACGTAGAACTTAGCAAATAATCAAGGAGCAAAGTAATAATTAGTACTAAGTTTGCACATCGGATTCACTACCCTCATCCACAGTCAATTGGACTGACTGACTTTGTCTGTCCTCAAAATGTAAAAAGTGATTTAATTTATACAACACGTGTTCAAACTCGCTTCGCAAGTCCTCAGACAGTTCCTACATTAGTTTTATTCCCCATTGTCACCCATCCAAGCACTGACCTCGCTTGATGCTGCTTAACTTTTATGATTCAACCAAAACTGAAGATTTACTTAGTAAACTTATTTATTACCTACAGGAATACACTTATATCAAATTTTCACTTAGCTTATATACAAATTTTTAAAAAACCGATAAAAACCACTCAATAAAAATTGAACTAATCCTGACACATAACATGGTCCTAAATATGACTAGATGCCTGCCAGATCTCAAATCGCTCAAAACATTTTTCTGTGATTTATGAATTTTCAAAATTTTTACTGAGTCATTATTGCCAGTTAATGGCGACATAAAAACATTAATTTCCTGATCACACAACTAGACCTAAAGATTTTTGTAATATCACCACAAAGTTAATATGTTGAACTAATGGAACAAATTTAATTTTTTAAGACAAAAGTTACCTTTAAGCTCTAAATTATTATAAATAAAAATTATAAAATTAATTAATTATTATTATAAAATTAAAATTAATTTTATGAAGTTATTTAAAAAATGTTTTTCCTTGCCTGAACCAAGGTTTTTATATAATTTTTGCAACAACCCTGCTCGGCTAGGCCCCCCCCCCCCAGCTTATGTACATGATAAACACAATAAAAAAAAGTACTTACTAGGGCCAGTAACAGGAACACTAGATACAGTTGCAGTAGGTTGAACAACTTTAGCTACATTTCCAGAAACCGAAACAGAATTATGAACTGAAACATTACAATATTTTTTAAATTATAAAAAAATCCCTGTTTTAGGACCTTTCGGTCCATCAGGGTATTCACCCTGCGGGAACAACCTCAGGTGGGTTGCAACTACTACACTCTAAAAATTAATTAAAGTTAGCGAAATCTTTTTAATACAAATACTATTCGTAAAATCTTAGAGCATAGCCCGGGCTGCAAACCCCAGATTTCCGGTGCCGAAATCGAGTGCCTATACAATCACCGCCACAGAGGCAGATATTTAAATTATAAGACTGGCTCTAAAAATGATTTATTATTTACATCATCATTGTTGTTAATACAAAAGGAGGGATAACTTATAATGTAGAGCAATATAATGTAATATTGGTTGTACATTTGCATGATGCAAGAACCAAAGAGAAATTAGATGTCAAATATTGCAGAGTAAAACCAAAAATGGAGTTAATTACTGGGCAATAAAGTTCTTTGATAATATACTAAACTTAGATCAAATTAAATTTAGAAAAGAGGTAACATTATTGTTAAAAGAAAAGGCTGATTCTTTTTCAAAGAGTTTTTGAATGGAAAACTTTAATTGTTTGTTTTTACTGATCTTTGACCATTGTTATAACCCACTTTGGGTTTTTTTAACAATAAAAACTAACAAATCAAATCAGAATTATAATATTACTTAAGAATAATCCATTATCACTCTTTTAGATTAAATTGGCATAAAGTACTTTACCACAAATGTGAAATAAAAAATATTTAACATGCTTGTGAGGCGGTACATACCATTTTTAATCATATCATATCACCATTTATTATAAGATACTAAAATTACATTTTACAGGCCTAATATTTATAATATACCATTTTTAATACCGTATGAAAAACAAATGGATTGTGAATATAACATGCTGTACTTTTAATACAGAAGCCAAGTTCTAATGTAGTTTAATAGTTCAAGTGGGAAAGTAGTAGTAGTAGGCAGAAGTGGTTATGAATATAATATCAAATTAGGTATCAATAAAAAAATTAACTTTAAAATAAATACACCATAAAACTGAATAATTATCAATTAATTAATTGTGAATAAATATTATTTAGCAACAGGGAGATAATATCGAGGATAGAAATATGAAGGAGGCTAATCCATACATTATTGTAATAGAAGGTGAAAAGTGTTTCTCAGAACTTGCAACTTTCAGTGCAAAAATAAGTGGCTTCTCATCTTGAAAGCAATCTGATAAAGTATTTAAAAAGTTTCAACCTAAAGAAAAGTTTATATATTTAGAAAATATTACCAGCACCAGAAGGACGAATACCCATTTGACCAGGCCTATGTATGATAGTGTTAGACTGACCAGCAGCCATTTGTTGCATTTCTGCTAATTGCTTTTCATAAAGAGCTGCTTCGTTTCGAACTTTCTCTAACTCATTTTCTAACTCTTGCACTCTAAAATATAAATATATAGGTAGCAATAATAATATTGAGAGAGATAGGTATGCAACATTACTTGGCTAAGTAACTTTTTAAAATAAAACATAGTGTTCTTTTCCTTACAACTACAAGTATAGACTAGTTTACAGTGTGCCCAGCTTATCTAGCCTAACCAGACTCTATCTAAACTCACCCCTCTGGCTAGAGCCAACTGCTAGTTTACAGTGTGCTTACAGTTTATCTAGTCTTACTAGCTCCTCTGATCACATTAGTCTCACTTGGCCCACACCCGTTTAACCAGTCTCACCAGCTTCTCTAGCATCACCAGGCTCTAGCTAGGCTCACCGCTCTGCTCGCTGAAGCGAGTCCAAATTAGAGAGAATGAGCATAGCGAATCCAATGTAATGAGGAAAAGCTCCGAAGTTACCCCATACCCTTTTTTTTAGATTATTTTGGCATCTGATTTCTAGGTAACCAACCTGTCTATCTGTGCCCTTGCCAGGGTACAACTGTGGAGAAAACTCAGACTAGAAAATTTAATAATAAATAAAAGTAAAAACCTTTTCTCCTCTTTCAAAAGATTTGTTCTTAAGACTTGGCTCTCTGTATCAAATTGAGCTATTTGCTTTTCCAGTTCTGCTTCCATCTGTAATGATTTTTTACTTTCTTCTTCTAACCCTTCTGCCATTGAATCAATTCTACCTTTCTCTTCAGATAAAATCTGTACAAATAAGTTATAAATTACACCAGAAAGTACCTCAATACCAGCAAATTAGAGTATATTTGAGTGCTGGGCACTAAATCAGTTTTAAAATACTCTTGGTAAAAATATATCTAATTATATGGTTAAATAACACAAAGAAATACTATTAATTTAAAGTTAAAAATTTTACATCAATTAAAAAAAAAATCCTTTATTGATGTAAAATGAATATACTTTGCAATAACTTCATTAATTAATACATTAACAATACAGAGTATTACTTTAAAGCTAAAGCTATACAAAGTTATACTAATAAGCAAAGCAATATTGATAAGTTGAAGACATACAAACTAACGGATTAAGTTAAGTCATTCTTTTTTTTTTAAACAAATTTCTTTATTTTATAAATAATATAATACGTAACATATTATTATTCCATGTATAAGGAAACCTCCTGCTGTAAACCAGGAGGCCTGTGCTGCAGGAGGGAGTCTTTAGAAATATATTTATAATAATTGCTTCATCTTTTTAAGAATACAGTATTAAATTAATATGATATTTTGTTAAAAATTAGTAGTGAACAAATTTAAATAGTCTGAAGTGCCTTGAACTCCAACCATTCTGCATAATATACACTGTTTAATTTAGCACAATTGAGCTGAAACTGGTCTTATTTGATTCAACATATAAAATATATAAATAATGACGCCTCCGTGGGACCCCTCCCCTCCTAAAACAGCAGCTTAACATGGTCAGTTAGCTTAACACTGTTAGGAATAGGATAAGTCAAATACATTTTTACATGAAAATATTATAAATTTATGTATAATAAAATTCTTTAGATAATATATTTGTTCTTAAAAAATGGTTTAATTTTATTTATAAAATTTTATAAATAAAATTATTATTTTTGTAATTATTTAAAACTGGTAAACCTATTTAACTTCAAATTCTGATAACTTTATTAAGTTGGGTTAGTGATGTTAAACATTATCCATAAACAACAGGCTTGTGTAGAGTAAAGGTTCGGAAGTTATTGTAACAAAGTGCGTAGGAACAAGTGTTTCCATGCAAGCATAATCTTCATTGAAAATTTGCTAAAAACAAGAATGAAATACAAACCTGGGCTAAATCCTCAGATCTTTTTCTTTCTTCAATATATTTAGCAACAATTTTTTTTCTTTCAGCAAGAAGAAGAAGAACTATTTGTTTTTGCCTCATTTTATCATCAATATCGAGATCTGGTCTTTTTCTAACAGTTCTTCTTACATCACCCTCCTGTAATTTAAAAATAAATAACACTACCAGGTAAGGTAAAGTTACAAAAAAAACCTAAAATATAATTAACATAATTCAATCATAACCAATTTGTACATAACTGTAACACTCATTATCTTGTGACGTAGGTAAAAACATGGGGTACGAGGTACCTCACAACTTTTCCTTCTCACATTGGATTCCCTCGGCTCATCTTCCCACCTCAGAAAATAAAACTGAACTTTTACCAACTTATTACTTGTGTAACCATGTGGTCACAAAGAGTGTGGAAGTGAGGGCCTCCAGTAACAAGCCAAGCCATTTTGATGTGCTAGATATAGATAATAAATAGATATAAGTAATTAAAACTAGAACCAAGACAAGACTGAAGGGAAGGCAAGGGGAGTCTGTGTCACATTTGAACCAAGTAACAACTCCATTGGATTGTTTTCTCATTTTTTAAAAAATGTATACTATCATGTGATAAAAATTTAACTAATGCTAATATTGATATTAAACTTGGCACATATGTTAGTCTTAAACATGGCTACATATTTTAATCCGATCTCATCATTTTTCCACGTTTTATGATTTTTCAAAATTTGTGCTGAGTCATTATACCAGGTTAATATTGTCAAAAAAATTATTTTCTGAATAGTGCAACTAAAGTGGTAGAATGATTTTTGTACAAAGTTTCAACTCTAGCATAAATACACTAGGAGCTACAATGATAACAGGCACACACACATACAGACAGACAACACTGTAAAAACCACTCAAGAGGCCTTAAAACCCTGAAACGGATAATTCCCGTGACATCCTGGTTTCGGATAATTTTGCAAACACAATACTTTTCCTATATACCTATGGCATAAATGAGGAAAATTAAAAACGAAAAGGACTAAAAATGTTAGTTTTCTTACTCATTACAGCTTTTATTTGATTTTTTTTTTATAATTGATAAAATAAAGAAGTTCCGGCAGTGTAAAATATTTGATGAGTCACTATCCTGCCCAGAATTTTTTAAAATGCTAGAAAAGTGGATTTCAAACAGAACAAATTATTGCACCATCCCCTCTTTGATTTCTTATCTAACTTATGTAAATATCAATCTGAGTTTTGTCTGCCTGTGCGATATGTAGCTACTAAAACACCCTATGAATGTTACACCAATGTCATTTACAGAGCAAGTCAAGAAACAATACCAGGTAAAATAAAAAAAAACCTGAATGATAATACAGAAGAATAGGTTTACCTTCAGCTAATCACAAGACATTTCAATAATATACTGGATTATACTACACAAACCCTAAAATTAAACTGAATACACTCATCTAAATTTTAGGGTTGCTTAGGGTGTTAAACTGTTTTAAGTGTCCAAAAATATTGATATCTTTTTTGCTCAATAAAATTGAAAGCCAATTAAATAATTGATATTTATGTATAAAGAACTTAAGTATAACTCAGCAGTATGGTTCATGCGATCATGATGGTCTCAACATGAGTTATGTTGTAAGCTTGACTGAAATTCAAAGCAGACCACTCACCTGTCTGTAGGAACAGTGACCTTCATCAGGCATTCCGTTCAATAGTTCATCTCCTTCCTGATATTTTTTCTTTGGACAGTCCAGTAATTCTTGAATAACCTAGCAAAATAAAAAAAGATACTAAATTACAATTAAGATAAAGATACTTCAAGAAATAAAAGGATGACATAGGAAAAGTGTGAGAGTAAAGACCCAAATTAATATGGGTATATCAGCTTTATAGTTATATACATGGTTATAATCAGTTGACAAAGTGGGAAAATAATGCAAGGGAGTCAATTAAGTTAGTCCAGGATGTTAAACCACATCCACAATTTCAAATCAGGCCAACCTTATTGGTAACACGACTATATCTTCCCATGCATTCGACTCATTATAACCCTATGTACTCATAATAGAAACTAAACTTAATAAACTGCGGAGGCTTCTGGGTTATTGTCATAAAGATTTAGGTCTTCCAGTGGTGACCACGTCAATGTACATGAAGACTTCAATGTTTGGCTCCCACAGTGGAAGCCAAACGACATATTCTTTATCTACATCAACGCGGTCACCATTGAAATGCCTGAATCTAAACTTAACTTTTACATTTTAGGATGTAGGTTTTTGATTTTAAAGAGAATTTAACATTTTTCAACAAGATCAGAATTCACAACAAGATTATTTCAGGAACTAAAACTCTTCTGCATGTATAGACAATATACATACTAAATAGATAATAAATTCAATTAAATTAAAAAAAAATCAAACCTTTTTATGCCTTATTTCGGCATCTTTTAAAATTTTAGCCATGTGGATCAACGACCTGCGTTGTTGAGTTACAAGAGATTCTAAAGGATTGGCTTGCTTATCATACTCTGCTAATTCCTCATACGATCCAGTTTGAGCTGCAAAGTTATCTCGACAAAGAGCAGCGACAGGATCAGACATCCCTGGTCTTGAAGGCCCATATTTCAACATATATTTCATCTTCTCACATTTTAATGTAGCTATAACAATGTCCCTGGCTTGAAGTTCTCCTTCTAAATAACTAAGAAGAGTTATGAGATCAGGTTTACTTAACTCCATCTTAGGATTTCTCTGAAAAAGGAAATCATTTTAAATTAAAGCAAGCTGCCAAATATCAAGAAAGGGCCCTATATTCTACCTTTAACTTCAAAGGAAAACACACGTGACTTCCCTGCCTGCTTATCAAACTCAAATAAATGTGGATAGTCACTGTTATAGTCACAGATATGGCTAAAGTTTTGTTGGATTCAGCATCACTTGATGCTAGACAGAAACCATTTTCATTAATTTCTCCTCTTGAATCATCTATCATGTTATTCTTGATTCAAAATTTTTATTTTGTAATTTTTGAAGTACATCACCTTTTATTTATATCCTTATTATTCAATAGCTTTTTGATTTTTTGACTTTTTCCAACCACAACTCTAATTATATAAGAAAAGTACATGTTTATCTTAAAAACTAGAAACTGAGATTTCACTAAAATCCATATCAGACATTTTTAAAAAATATAAAATATTCTTTATCATAAGAAGCCATTATGAATTTCCAACAAAATCTCTTCACAGGATTAGATTTTCGTAATAAACTTAATAACAATTTAACGAGCCATTTGAATTAATAAGCCATAAGTTAAGTTAAGCATTAGTTTGATAAAAATCAAACTAATGCTGAAAATTAATAAATTTTAATCACAAGATTATAATTAGTTGACACCATGAGAAAATATGGTTGAGGAACCAATGAGGTTGGCGTAATAAGAATTTCTGACCATGTGTAGGACTAACCTTATTGGCTCCCTTGCATAATATTCCCATGCTATCAACTGATTTTAACTGTGTATTTTACTATAGTATGTATCATATAGTGCTCCATATGTGCCAAATCACCATGATCCGATAATTGTTGAGTTATTAATGACAGCTAATGACATGTTAAAAAAAAACGTTACAGAAAGCTTAAGTAGATCTAAAGATTGATTTTGTACAAGTTTCAGCTCTCTATCATAAGCACAGTGGGAACTACAATGATAACAGAAACACGCATTAAGTCAGACAACTTAGTAAGAACTACTCAAGAGGTCTTATAAATACATGAAACAGTTAATTCAGGTGATTTTCCCGATTTGGGAATTAATTGCTAATACGATACATTCCCTATATACCAACTTTAAAAATGAGGAGAAGTAAAAAGAGATTCAAAGTTGGGTTCGTGTCTGAGTTGAGCATATAACCCAATACATAGGACTGGGTAGAATCCCAATCTAAACAGACTACATTTCAGGGTTTAAATATCTAAACTACGATTAAATCATACTGGCATAATAATTTTACTATTATTAATCTAGCTACACTAGCAGTAAGAATGTTGGAGTTAGACCCTAAAAGAATAGACTGAAGGACTAAATATGGGATAACCTACCAGATACTTTATACTTAGATAAGGAGAGTGAGTGAGAGAGTCGGGCAACTGAATATTGGGCCCTGGCAAACCTTCTGGTATCAAACCAGGGGATTGGATTACACCCTCCTACAAAGAAAAAACGCATCAAGTAGATTATCATTAAGTATGTGTCCTAGTTACTTAATTCACTCATAGGGTTTGGCAGAGCGGGTTCATTCCCAACTGTTTACACAGTATTCTTGAACCTATAATTTAGACTCTACTCTGATACAAAATGAGTTTCAGACTTGAACCCCGTTCACATGACAATTGCTGGAGGGGTTAAACCCCTTGCCAAACCTGGTGTGTGAACAAAGTAAATATGATGAACCCAAGAGCTAAAAACTAACAACTTTAACTCGTTATGAATACAAAGCACGGTGATAATAATCCAATAAAGTTTAAGACTTTACTCATGGGACATATTCCATTCAAATCAAGGGTAATGCTGCTTCAAAATAGTAATAAAGGAGTATAAATAGCAAGCGCGAAGACATGAATACATACCCTGAGAGTACTGCAAGAGGTTTTAGGTAAAGGTTCGAACTCGAACCGATCGCAACAGTTTCGATCGTTTGCTTGCTTTATTTTCTTCAATTGATAATGAAATTTTGATGAATTGACACGAGTAGCCATTATCTACACGCTCATCTTATCTCTTCATTTCTTCTCGTTTTCATAGACACATCATATTAATCTAACTAGACGGGGAAAGTCGGTGGCAACAAACAAACATGACTCGACTAAATGTAAAAAAACTACGTAAGTAGCACCTAAAAATAAAATGTTTACTCATAAAAACAAAAGAATAACAAACATCGATAGCACAACAAGTGCATTATTCATTCAAAACCCCCAGATCGACATTATCAAAGAAAACTAATGTGAAAACCCAGCTTATAAAACATTATTAACTTAAATAACGGAATTCTCATCAAAATCTGCACAAATGAATAAACAAATACTACAGTAAAATGTTTTTGATAAAGTGCATAAAGAGCTTGGCTCCCTGCTCAAGCATAGACTGGCTGAATTAGATGTGACGTCATGCAACCGTTCAAAAGGTTGTAATTTTAAGATTTTTATGTTCGAAATTCCAGCAAAAAGCTTGATTTGAAGGCAAAGATCATAGAGATATGAGACTAGAGGGGCATACCCTATCTCAATACATTGAAAGGCTTGGAACATCTTTTTGGGGCTTTAAAAAGGCTTGGAACATTTTTTTATGGGTTTTGGGGCTTTGTCTTCGTGTAACACTAGAAGAGCACGTCAAGGATATAGTAACAGTCTTTTTCAGCTTTTCGTACATTGTTCGTGTTTAAAGTAACTTCAGCACAAATCAGTGTTACTAATGATTATAAAATACTAATTTATTAAATCAAAGGTGTTTTGGTTGCTTTTACGATTTTGTTAAATTCAACCGATGGGGCCCATCTAAGTAGTAATATCTCAATGACAGAGATTATAGGGCCCGATTCATAGAGGGGCCCTATAGGATAAATTGTGAAACATTGAAAAAGTAACCTGACCACCTTCGATTATAAATACAATCAAATAATCAGTACAAAACTACAATAACTAATGTAGGAGAATGTTACAAATACAAATCAAATCACAAACAATGTGCAGGACGCCGAAAATAATTGATTTATTATAACCTTAACTCACTCTTGAAGGAGATTTCAATGAGGTTACACAGAGTCCCTGATAGCCCCTAAAAGATGTTTCTGGCCTCTAAATGTATTGAGATAGGCTATGTCCCCTCTAGTATATATCTCCAGTGGCCGTTTGTGACACTGAACATTTGCGTCAACGGAGGCGACTCTCGACTTACTTTGCCTCCCTGCTCCCCGATTGAGAATTAAGTTGTCTGTAGTATTGAAACAAAACTTAGTATACTTATTTATCACGTAAAGAAATATACTTGTATCAAATTTTAACTCAATTGCATTATTTTTCGATTTAAAAAAATGTATACAAGACATTCCATAAAAACTGAACTAATGCTCATAATGAGATGAAACTTGGCTGATATGTTGTTCTTATATATGATTACATGCGTGCCGAATCTCAAACCGATCGACATATTTTTCCGAGTTTTATAAGTTTTCGAAATATTTGCTGAGTTTGTGGATTCATAGAATAATTATTTTCCGAATAGCTCACCAAAACCTAAAGAAAGTTTTTTTTTACCTAGTTTCAACTCTCTAGTGTAAATAGACTGGGAAAGAGAATGATAACAGACACAGAGAAACAACTTTGTGAAAATCACTTAGCACCTAAAAACACCTGAAACAGACAATTCAGGTGACATCCCAATTTTTTCCAATCACAATACTTTACCCATATATCTACGGTATAATTGAGGAATGAAAAGTAAAAATGAATGGAAGTATTGTTCTTATTATTAAGGTTAAAATTGATAATTTATTGTTTTATTTCATTTTTAAGACGTATGAAAGATAAGAGGAAAAACAAAATATAAGAGTGTAAAATTATAAAATAGATTTTCATGGTTTGGTTGTAAAATTTAAGGTCTGTTCTAGAGACAAAATCTGTTCACTGCTGGAATTTAAATATTTTATAGAAGGATTAAGTTTGTAATTAAAGGTTATAAAGGGCTTTTTAAGAAAATGGAAGTAAATAAATAAAACTAACTAATGCTCCAGTTAATGCTCTGGGACTCGACCGTCATGTTTTCTTCTCCTGTCTTTTGGACCGTAGTAGTAATGGTAATTTGAAAGAAGTGATAGATAGATAACATAGCAATAGATGTTTTAACGCCTTTCCATTGAAAAATTCAGAAACATATTTATTCATTTACACAAAAATGGGTTTTGAGCCCGATTTGTATTAATTAAAAATTATTGATTATAAATTACTTAAAATCGAAGGGTTACTTATCCCAAAAAGCATAAATGGATTATTGAGTCACTTTAAATTAATTCTACCCGGCTTATAGATCCACTTACTATAGAATTTAGTTATTTGGGAAAAATACTTAGTTATTATAAAATATCTGCATTGCGCCTCCCGGCCTTGCAGTCTTTTGAAACTAAACTTGCAATACACTTGTGTGAAAGAAAAAATGTCTAACCAAGATATACAGGGGGTCTAAAGATAAGGTCTCTAAAGTACTTACTTTGTGATCTCAATCATCTCTTTT
The DNA here is from genome assembly GCA_018340805.1 of Microvelia longipes. Classification (NCBI taxonomy): domain Eukaryota; kingdom Metazoa; phylum Arthropoda; class Insecta; order Hemiptera; family Veliidae; genus Microvelia; species Microvelia longipes. The sequence goes on along the minus strand of JACMZG010001893.1, from coordinate 1,440,842 downwards.
TATTTTAATGTTAGACACATGTAGCCATGTAAATAGACTAGCATATGCGCAATGGTATCTATTTGCCTAGAATTGAATACAAGTGTTATCCTATTTGCCTAGAATTGAATACGTTTTTTAAAAAATTGTAAAAAATCGGGACATTATTTAATTGATTTGAAATTTGGTTTAAGTATTTACCTTTACGTAATAAATAATTACACCCAAGTTTCGTTTTAATATGACAAGTATATCCATGATTTTTCGTGGGTCATATAAGTTAAGAAGGATGGTGAGGGCCTGGATGGCTGACCGCAGGGAATGAAACCAAACTATTTACTATAGACGTTTTGTAGTATACATTTAACAATAATAATAATTAAGAGATAATTATAAATAAGTTTAATGTTATAGATATTTTGGATAAATTTAGGGTAAATTTTGTTGTGTATATGAGTCTGTTATTATCGTAGCTCCTAGGATTTATGCTAGGAATTTAAAACTTGTAAAATAATGTATGTAACCGGCTGTATTTCGTGCTAAGATGTTAAAAATATTTTTTAAATGACGTCATTAATCCGCGGAATTATAATGATGCGATGGGATTGAGATTAGTACAAATTCAGCCACGAATATAATAACGTATATACTAAGTTTCATCTCATTATCATTATTAGTTTAATTTTTATCAAATCGCTATAAGTGTATACCTTTTAGACCATGTTTCGTTTCAATTCATCAAGTTATATTTATCTATGATTTTTTTGTTGGATCAATATAAAGTAAGCAGGCATTGGAGGTGGTCAGTACCTGGATGGGTTACCGCTTTGCAAAATAAAATTTTGATGTGGTTTTTACATTTCTTCAGAAGAAATTCTTCTTTGTTTTAAAAGCTTTTGCAAAAAAGATGAAAAACTTTCCATTACCTAACTTCTAATAGCCTAAACATAAACAAGTTAGTCTTAGAAGAAAGGGGCTAAACACCCTGTATGTATGCAGGTACAATGGGACCTCCCATTTAACATACGAGGTCTAGTACCCTAGGAAATTATTTCCTCCCTCTTTCCGGAATAAATAAACACCCTTAGAGATACAGGACTGAAGACACCATTTTCAATGTATATATATATAACTATAACATTGAAAATGGTGTCTTCAGTCCTGTAAATCGACTCTTGTAAGTTAAATCATTATTTTTTCCATAAAGAGAAGAATTTTTTTCACGAGTGAACATTATTATAGCGATGATGTTGGAATTTTTTAATTATCAAATAAATGAAAGTATGATAATAATGGGATTTATTTTAATTATGACACTAATTAAAGATAATTATATGGAAACCAATAATTTCTTTATCATCAACTAATTTATATTTATTGTTTTAATTTAGATTTAGTGATATACCATAAATGAAACTATTTTAACATGTTTTACCGTCATTGGATATTAATAATTTGCTATTTTTTTGGCCAACCTCATATTTTTCATGATTTCAAAAAAAAAAAATTAAAAAAGTAATAATGTCAGCAAAAAATTTGCTTCGCATGCTATATTGTCGAATTCAAAAGATACTTATTACGTTAAGTTATAGACTTGTACCAAACTTAATGTCAAATAGATTGTTTTTCCAATTTTTTATTTTAAAAAAACGAACGCATGTTTTTTGATAAAATTGATCTAATGCATACATGGCTTCATGCGTGCCAATCCAGATTGATTTGAAACATTTTTTCAGCGTTTGTAATTATTCGAAACATAAGCGGAGTAATTTTGCGGGTTGGCGCTAGTCCGTGTCCGCGTGTCGGACGAATTTTCCTTTGGGAATGCGTGTTTCCGAGCTTAACAATCCATTTCTTGCCTAAGAATCCGGCTAAAGCAGTTACTCAATTATCAATGAGTTACTTCTCGTAACTAATGTTTTTCTATATTTCTAAAGGAATGCGCATAACTTATCCTGTTGGTTTTACAAAACTATGCCTTTAAAATTGGCTCTGCGCACCATTATTTGCACTAGTTTAGTGCTCTGTTGGTTATTTTCCTTTAAAGGTTTAGCGCGCATTTTCTTCTTGCCAAAAAAAATACTGAAAAAATTAGTAATGAGTAGTGCTTGATAATTGAGTAACTGATCTAGGTATAAAGCATAAACTGGATCCTTAAGCAAGAAATGGATTGTTAAGCACGAAAACACGCATTCCAAAGGAAATTCGCCTGACAATGCGGATCACAAATTATTTTGTAGTTTTAAATGATAAATACTAACCAGGATTCGAACCCAGGTACCCTGGCTTTGAGTACTAAAAGAAAAAAAAATCGTTTCGCGAAACTATTATTTAAGGAAAAATTCTAGCCGGTGATCCGCAAGCCCGACGAATTTCCTTTGGAATACTTGGTATTTTGCTCACCAATCCAGTTCTTGCTCGGGTTTTCGGTGAACGCTTATTAGTGGGAACAGTAACACTTCTACTTGCCCGTCAGTTTAAATGGATTTTTTAAGAAAATGCGCAAAAACATTTTGTAGATTAGCATAAACCAAGCTTCGTATGACTGTCTAAAATGTAGTGCATTAATGATTATTCAAGGGGCGAGCATAGTTTTCAAAACTGTTATGAAAAAGCGCATTTGCTTTGAAAAATGCATGCAAAGTGACAGATTTGAAAGGGAAAGCTTGGAAATTGGAAAGGATTGGAAAGCAAGAAAGCTAGCATTCCAAAGCAAGTTAGCCCGGCTTGAAAACCACTAAGTCAGAATGTTTTTTTAGATATGAGCAAAATAGATTTTTTTTAAATCCTGTAAAATTAAGAAAATAAACCCTATAAACCAAAAACTTATGCAAGGAATAGATTGTTGAGCAAGGAAGCAAGCATTTTAAAGGAAATTCGTTTGGCTTGGAAACCTCAGCACCAGAACATGATTAGTGGCTAGTGGACACCATTGATTAAGAAGGTTTTCTTGAAGACTATTGATGAATGGAAACCTTGCTAAATTAATAGCTTAAATGAACATGGTTCTATAAAACCGTTGTGTTTTTAACAAAGGCAGTTACATCATCCTATTTACAATCATGGATAAAAAAGGAATCCCGTAACATTAGGTTTCAGGTATATTGGTAGCAAAAATTATAAGCAATCATCAGATAGAAAAAGGTACGGAGGAGGTAGGCGACCTTGGGGAGCCGGTAGTACTTGTAGTGATCAAGGGGTCTCCAGTCGCTCGACTAGTCCACGTCGTCAAACTTCCAAACAAAATACATCGTACACAATCAATTCCTTATCAATACGTCCATATAAATAAAAGTAAGTTCACATTCTTATCAATTTAACATCTTTGGATACTTGAAGTATTTCACATCCACTTTATAAGACAAGAAAGCCTAAAATAATCTTACCATCTTTGTTGTTATATTTATTGTCACCAAGTGCATTCATTAATGCGTATTTGCCTATGACTTAACTCTCAAGCAGTTATTTATGCACTCTGCATCGTTACCATCTAAAATGCCTTTACACTAACGCAGGGGTATTATTTTAATCAAGTAAATATTTTGTGTCATCATTTATTAATCAAATTAAAACATTTGAAAAATTACAATCGCGCCTCTTATTATAGCCAATGATTAATTATTTAAACTGAAACTCTCAAACTAAAACTCAACTTTACTGTTGTTTTTTACAACTAATTTTTACAACTAAAATCGGGTACGGTGTACCTCGGAACTTTTCCTCATTCCATCGGACTCGCTTTGCTCGTCCTCTGAAATACAGTTCACCATATTTAATACTGCAACATGCCTTTGGATTCGCTCGCTCGTCTTTTGATAGTAAAATGCAATCCGTATCATTCTCAGCAGTCACCCATAAAGCATTGACCAGCTCAATGCCCTTAATTTTTATGATCCAACGAAAATCATGAAATAATTGTCGTCATTAAAAGAAATTAGTGCTCTTATTATTAGGCATAATATAACAACTTGTGCAAATTCAACTCAATTGCAATTTCCAATTTTAAACTTTTTTTTAAACGTACACAAGTTTTCATAAAATTGAACTAATGCTGATAATAAAAATGAACTTGGTACATATGGTTATTTTTATACATAATACATACGTATAAATCTAATTTTTACTGAGTCATTATTGCGGGATAATGACGTCATAAAAAATATTTTCCGAATAGCGCAACTACAGCGGTAGACTGATTTTTTTACAAATTTCAACTCCTAGTATAAATCATGGGCACTACGATGATAACAGACACACACACACCAACAACTTTTCGAAACCACTCATCAAGAGCCTTAAAACCGTTAAGGCGTACCAGTAGCAAATACCATAAAATGCTGCATGTGTTGATAAAAATATATTAATGCCCGGTTTATTGTAAAACGATAAAAACAATATTTCTGGATGGATCGAACATGAATCTTTAGATTTCCAAGCAAATGTCTACGATTTGGGCACAGTATGGCGGAAAGGTGATTTATTTCCGCAACAAAATAAGACATTGTATGTCTATAAACTAATATAGTAATTTATCTATAATTGTATATAGTAAATTTTACTTTATTTAATTGTATATATATCAGATATGTATATATAATTATCGTAATATATTATAATATATAATATAAATTTATATATATATATATATATATTATTCTATCACATATATCTAATAATATATATACATATATATATACTTATATATATATATAATATTATATATATATAATTATATATATATATATATAATATAACTAACTGGTGTGTTTAGTAAAAAAGTAATTAAGTAATTTAACTCGGGTTATAGAAATAGTAATATTACTCAAATTGTTTTTTTTTTTTTACGCTTTCCCGTAGGTCATTTAGCATTCCCCTCACTCAAAATCTCAGTCAACATTGACCTTGTTTGTACACATCCAATCATCTAGGAAGCACACCCTCCGTCATGGTAGCACATGTAACCAGTTCACAGTGTGTCTAGTTCATCCAGCCCAACCAGACTCTATCCACACTCACTGCTCTGGCTAGTGCCCGCGACTAGTTCACAGTGTGCCTAGTTCATCTAGACCAGCTAGACCTGGCTAGGCTTACGCTCTGGCTAGCGCCGGCTCCTAGTTCACTGTGTGCTTGTTTCATCTAGTCTTACTAGCTAGCTCCTCTGATCACATTAGTCTCACTTGACCTCGTACTTCCACAGTCTCACCAATCTCATCAGTTCCACTAGCATCCACCAGACTCTAGCTAGGCTCACCGCTCTGGCCAGTCCAGTGCCACCCGACAAAGAACTCTAGCACACAGATGTCAGTGTGTACAAACTCATTCTATAGCCCTGACCTGAAAGTCAAAGCTCCGCAGTGCTGTTAGGAGACGTCTGTCTTCAAGAACCGAGCACTATGTTCCTAGTCACTTACGTTACTCGTGTCGCGCCATCACTTTCACTGACTAGTTTTCAGACATTACAAAGGCTCAGTATACTTTCCGACCTCCATCTCCCCCAGCCCGCAGAAACATTAACTTTTCGTGAGCTGGAGACAACGGAACGTGGATCCAGACTTGTCTCAGATGAAACTAGATCCAACCCCGCATTTGCGTATTAGTAGCCAAGGAAACCACGTAAAACCTTGGCTGGGTTGGCCGGCCTTCAATTCAAGACCTCCTGAGTGTACGGTACAAGGGATAACCTCATATTGAGGTCCTTCCCCGGCTGGATTTGAACCCTCGACCTCCAGGTCGAAAGGCGAGCGCTCTACCACTGAGCAACCGGACTCGGTACTCAAATTGTTATGATGAAACGTAATACAGTTATGTAAATAGCAATTGCAAATTTTATGACAGTAATAGCAATATACAAATCAAATATTACTCAAATTGTTATGACAGAAATAGCAATATTTCAATTTTATGACAGAATAGCAATATTACTCAATTTTATGACAGAAATAGCAATATTACTCAAATTGTTATGACAGAAATAGCAATATTACTCAAATTGTTATGACAGAAATAGCAATATTACTCAAATTGTTATGACAGAAATAGCAATATTACTCAAATTGTTATGACAGAAATAGCAATATTACTCAAATTTTTATGTACAGATAATATACCAATATTTCTCAAATTTTTATGACAGAAATGCAATATACTCGAGTATTTGGTTTAAATTACTATAGTAATTTACTCAAGTTGTTATGATGAAATAAAAATCAGGTACGGGGAACCTAGGAACTTTTCCTCATTACATCAGATTCGCTACGCTCATCCTCCCTGCTTCGTACTTGCTTCGCTCGTCCTCAGAAATTCAGTGCGCCAAATTTATACTGCAACATGACTGAGAAAAATTTCGTGTTAAAAAAGCAGGAATTCCATCCTTTTATCAAGTGCATTCCTTTCAAAATTGATTCGAGACCCGAAATGGCTTTTTGCTATTCCCAAAAATTGCTTGGACCGAGGCGTGCCTTTGGACTCGCTTCGCTCTTTTTCAGATAGTAAAAGCATCAGTATCATTCTCAGCAGTCTAATTTCTTTTTATTTTAAAACTTTTCTTTTAATTACTCATATCATCTATTACAAAGCATTCACCTCTTCTTTTTTGTCTTTTTACGATTAAAATATGTTTTTTTTTGTAATACCTTTTATATTTTCAATTATTTTGTGCAATTTTATTTTAATTTTATGTGTAATCTTTTGTATTTTTTTTGTAAATTGGGCTCAGCCCGTAATAAACGTCTTATTGTCTTATTGTCTAGCAGTCACTCATTCAGCACTGACCACGCTCAATGCTCCTTAATTTTTATGATCAAACAAAAATCAAGGACATACATGTTGTATTGAAAGGAAACACCGTAAGTGGTATATAGGAAAAGTATTTTGTTTGCCAACAATTCGAAACCGGGATGTCACTGGAATTATCCGTTTCAGGTGTTTTTCTGGCCTCCTGAGTGGTTTTCACAAAGTGTTCTGTATGTGTGTGTGTGTCTGTTATCAAAGTAGCACCTAGTGTATTTATGCTAGAGAGTTGAATTTTTATACAAATATTTATCTATAGCAAGAAAAATACTGTAGTTTTCCAAGAAAAACCATTTTTATGACGTCATGAACCCGCATTAACCACTCACTGAAAATATCGAAATATCATAAAACGAAGAAAAATATTGCGATCGGATTGAGATTTACCACGCAGGTAGCCATGTAGACTAACATATGTGCTAAGTTTTATCTCATTATCAGCATTAGTTAAAAATTTATCAAATGACTTGTGTACGTTAAAAAAATAATCGGAAAACAATCGAATTGAGTTGAAATTTGGTAAAAGTATACACCTTTAAGTAATATATAAGAGCACTAAGTTTCGTTTCAATACGACAAGTATATCCATGATTTTTGTTGGATCATAGAAGTTAAACTGACCATATTTAAAGATCAGTGCTGTATGGGTGACTGCTGAGAATGAAACTGATGCATTTACTATAAAACAGAAGACATGTTGCAAATAAATTTGGCAAATTGTATTTTCTGAAAACAAGCGAAGCGAGTCCGATGCAGGTTGAGGAGCGTAGCGAATCCGATATAACGAGGAAAAGTTTCGAGGTACCCCGTACCCGATTTTTTTAAATATAATTTTGCTTTGACGCAATTATCCTATTCTTACGTTAACATTGCAGGTTTATTGCTTCTATGAAATAAGCTCACGCAAAAAGATATCGATGTACGTAGAAATTGACGTAGTAAGCCTGCAGTGTAATAGTGTGAGTGAAGAAAGTTTTAAATTGACGTGCAAAACTCACTGAAAATATTGCAGGCATGCTTCAAGCTTATTGCGTCAAAACGTTAATGTAAATGACGCTTTTATCATATACATACATACATATATATATATATATATATATATATATATATATATATATATATATATATATATATATATAAAACAACACTCCAAGAACCACTCAACTCAGGGATTTGGTCGGTTATAAATAAATTGAATTTTCCATTTGTCGACTAAGTGATTACAATTTTCTAGATTTAAAGAGCAAAGAAACAAAAAGAAAACTTACATGAATCGCGAAGTTACAAATTGTTGTAACTGTTGTAATACATATAATTATAATATAATATATATGTATATATAATAATATATATAATATATATATATATAAATATATATATATATATATATATATATATATATATATATATATATATATGTATATATATTATTGTTAATACATATATAATATTATATATAATATATATATATATTATATATTATATATAATATATATATATATATATATATATATATCTCTTGTGTGTATGTATGTTCTAGCAGAAATTAGTTATATTATAATAGCTATAGTCAGAGATATACTACTATTGAAACAAATAGTTGAATTTTGGAACATCCAAAAAATAACCTTACCTCCTTCGACTCTCAATAGAAACAAATAAACCGAACAAAATTACAGTGGCTTATATAGTAGAACGTTAAAATACAAATTAAAACACAAATAATGTGTAGAAAGTCGAAAACAATTGATTTAAAGGAGGTTTCAATGAGGTTACCCAGAGCCCCTAAGAGCCCTAAAAAGATGTTTCAGGTCTCTTAATGTATTAAGATACGCTATGCCTCCTCTAGTCTATATCTCTATGGCAATAGTAGTTTGACTGGAGTTGGTATAAGTATAGTTATGATTTATCCGATAAAAGCAGGTTTGTTTTTGACAGAGATCGATTACTTAACAGTATTTATCTATTTTATGATTAACGACGTAAGCATCATATAGGGCATTTACATAAACTCATGGATATCTACGATATTACCCACAGCTTAAATGCATAACAACTTTTTACTTTAAAAACCAATCACCCTTGTAGAGAAATAAATTGCCCTAAATTAATTTTAAAACTTAAGTCACGCTACAATATTAGTGGGGTTAGGTTTATTTGACCAGCGATTTTGAAACTATACTAGTTTATACTTCATGGGGTCCATATCCCCCAAGCCTCCATTGTCGATTTTTGACTTCGGACAAGTGCAACGTTTTAGATTAAATTTGTCAAATTTTTTGTTAAAAAATCCTATGAAGTCAACCTTAAAACAAACGATCAACCTATAAATCAAGCGGCTTTTCCTCACTCTGTCCAGAGATAATTATATTAAATTTATTTCAAGAGAGGCTAGAGACATGCAGTCCCCCTTCCATGGTGAAATTTCAAGATCAGACTGTTGTCATGAATTTATGCAAAGCGTATATTTTCGTGATCTGGAACCTCTGAAACGGATTTTAGACACTCTACTGGGTCTAACCCCATTAGCGAAACTTATTCAAAGAAAGTTTGCTAAATTGTAAACTGTAAATTGTACTTATGTATATTTTGAGATCTTTCAGCGTGGCGCGAACCTTCGAGCCAGAATTTTCAATTTATTTATCCGTCTAATTATAAACTAGGTTAATTAATTATTGTTTCGAATTACTGTAATGCATGTAGTTGATATTGATATACAAAATATTACGCAATTTAATTATTTTGTTAATGATAAATTTCAATAACAAACTAGTACTTATTTAGGCTAGACAGAGTGTATAAAACATTTACAGGTTAGTTTCAATTTAGTTCTAATTATTAGTTTATGAACATTATTACGTTTTAGTGTCTATTAATCTATCTAAATATTATCTTTTCATAAAATAATTATTATTTAGGATAAATAGAATGAATGTATGAGTTGAAAATATGGGCGCTTAGTCCTTCAGGCGCTTCTCAGAGACATCTCTGTGTCTGCTTCGTGGCCTGCAGAAATCTTTGTGCCTCCTTCACAGACCAAAGTAATCTTTGTGATTGCTTCACAGACCGAAGTAATCTTTTCTTCGCGGCCCTGACCAATATTTTTTCTCTTTCGAGGCACGGTGGAATCTCAGTGAGAACCATAGGAGTCTCAGTGCTTTATTCGTGCACAGAAGAATCTCTTTGCCTGCTTCGAGGCTTGGAGGAATCTTTGTGCCTCCTTGGTGGTCCCAAAAGTTTCTTTGCCTGCTTCGAGGCTCGAAGGGATCTTCTTGCATGCTTCGAGACTCGGAGGGATCTCTATAACTTTATGCAAAAATCAATCTTTAGATGTAGTTGTGCTATCTAGAAAATAATTTTTCTGTGACTTCATTAACCCGCAATAATATTTGCATATGTATTTTTAGCAATCTAGCGACGGTGGGAGATCCCTTCGAGCCTCGAAGCATGCAAGGAGATCCCTCCGAGTCTCGAAGCATGCAAGGAGATCCCTTCGAGCCTCGAAGCAGGCAAAGAAACTTTTGGGACCACCAAGGAGGCACAAAGATTCCTCCAAGCCTGCTTAAATGAACCTAATTTTATGTTCTTGCAATTTCGCGAGTAAAGCGAGCCCAATTCAAATATATTTACAGCAATTTAGAGATCGAAGCGAGCCTCTCTTGCTACATTCCCGTGTATATAATGTAGCTTTAATGCAACATATTCCTTCTTATTGTTACTTTGATTATTTGATAAAGGCAGTAAAGCACCTAATTTACTGCCTATTTTAATCATTTTTCTGAGCAGTTCAAAAACTTAAAATAAAAGTCTAACTTAATCTAACTTAAAATTAGATACGTCAACATTTTAATTTAAGATCTAAGTTGAGTACAATGGTCTCTCGAAACTTGAAAAATGCAACATCGCGTTGCAGTGTAGTGTTTTTAGAATGTAACCTTTAAAACTAGATTGCTATCGCTTGTAAATAAATAATTGTATGCAGAAATTAAATTTTACATTATATCTAAGTTACATACTTTACTTTATTTTTATCTATGTTTAAAGTAGATAATTTTAAATTCTAGGTGATTAATGAAGACTTCAGTCCTTTAATTTTGATAATTTTATTATCAAAATACTTACATAATACTAAAAACATAATTAATGTCTTTCAATAGCTAAAAAATTAAACTAAGTAACACATAATAGTATAATTGGCTATATCAATGCATTTTTCAAGTACAAAAATCCAATTATATGAAGTCCCTCGGTGATTATTTTTAAACAAACTAATATGCAAGTATTACAAATGGAAAAAGGGTTGTTTAATCCAAATTGCCCAACAAGAGACGGGATTGTGCACAATTCCCGGGCCATTAAGAAAATCTGGCATCTAGCCATATACGGTTAGGCATTTTGCACAATGCCTTGACAATGTTCCCTGATTTTCTGATTTATCCGCATTATTATTTATAACATTCAATTGAGCGCAGCAGTAGTAATATGGGGGGAGTGATACAAACTACCAGGCAAGTAGGCCACGTTGCCAGCTCCCTAAGATAGTGTTCTACTCCTTTTAATTTCAAGTGTAGGTATTTTTCATCTGATCTAGATAGAAGAGCCGTGAATTTCTATGGTTCCTCTCATGATTTTTTTCAAGCAATCATACATATTATTCGCAATCATCATACTGACTCTTGTAGTCTAGTGAAAACTAGAAACAACACGTGCCCTCGCTGTTAAACCAAACCTCCATACACTTTAAACTACAAGGCAGACACACTATAGTATTATAATGAATCTACTATGAGGGTCCTAAATTTTACCTATTCCCAGTTTCATTTAGGGTAAGGGATCTTTAACGAGTACCTGACGACGCACAGGCTCGAGACCACCGACTTTACGTCCCTTTTAAAGAACGTGGTACGCAGAATTTTTACCCCTCTCATAAACATCCCGGAGGGCCGTGCTGGGATTGAACCCATGACTGAATAAACTCGTAAGTTCTAAGCCCATTCATTCTGTGTATTGGCCGCGTACATTAACCACTACACCACGGGTGACTCCAGTGACCGACGCAAGTTTATTTGCATATGTTTATTGCAATTTAGCAAGCCACAAGAGTCTCTTTTCCTACTGTCACGTATATACTTTCATACTGTAAATCTAAGAAGCAAAGCGAACCTTCCTTCAAAAAAATCATGGTCTTTGATTCTTCCCTTGATACGAAAATAACTATTTAAGATGATATTTTATACACAGCATCTGCCGTACAAATTACACAATGTAAATATCTAAATTATTGTTCTAAAAATCGGTCGTTATACTTAGGGAAGTAAGACAGCATGTGTTGGGCTATCATTGCTTCTAATATAAACCTAAGATAACGTAAATTTCCCCTAAAGGAGAGTGAGGTCTGTTAAAGAATCAATAGCCACACGAAACCCATTCAAATGGCTCTAGAAGCCTCTTTCTGTTAGCTCTTTCGATATCAAAATCACATTTATCATTCATGATTAGTTATGGGAGTGTTTGTTTAACATGATTCCATTTATTTATCGCAAGTTGAAGAACTGTCAATGTGAATATCCTTGGATCGGGTCGGCTTTTCGTCAGAAGGTAATCTAACACCCGAGTTCTCAACTTATAGTTTTGTTGAATAACTCCTAGTGTCAAGTAGCTTTAAGGAAAAGAAGGTCGAAATAAGCTTCTGAAGATAAAGAAGGCAGTGAGCGAGGCTGTACATGTGAGATCTTAGGGAATCATCAATTAAATAATGTTTGATATCGCATTATATTAGAAAGACATCCAGTCAGGTGTCAATCCTAGATCTGGAGCTAGTTCTCTAATTGTCTGGTATTCTGTTTTACTTACTTCAACGAACAGAAGTAGACAGTTGTTTTGGCTTTTGCCCAAGAGATGGTCTGAAAAAATTTGACTAATTTTGTACTTTTATAAACCAAATCTTTTGAAATGTAATTTTAATAAGGACATAGTCAGCCTACTCAGAGTGGAGGACTTTATGTAATTGTTACGCTCGAAAATTTGGAAATCCGAACAAATTTCATATTTCTCTGATTAAATGGTTCTCTGATCATCGTAGGAAAACTTAAGTAAAGTTATAATCTTTGCCAAAACATTGTAAAAGTGGTTTATACGAGCGAATTTGTTTAAAAATATTGTCTTGTCATGAATCTTTACTTTTCTGCACCTATCAACGTAGAAAAAATTAGGTTTGAGACTTAGGAGATATAATCCTGAAGTTAAGTGTAGCGGGACCTAAGTAATACAACTTCATGCTTTGAGTCTGTCAAATACCAATCACGTCTGGGGTAAAAAATATTTATTTATCTCCAGACGGTATATAATACGAAATTTAATGACTAGATTTAAGAGAGTAAAGAATCACTTTTCACTCCCAAGGGAGTAAAAAGTAACAGTTGCCAACTTAACTTAATAATCGACGAACTGAATAGTATATAATTATTTTTATTTGAAAACTAAGATACCTATAAATAAGAAGATATACAAGAATACGATGTATAAAAAAAGAATATAACATTAACAATCATTTTAAGTAGAACTAGTGTAATGCTAATAATAATATAAGAATAAATAATTTAAAAAATAAAAACTTGTTCTTTATTTAAAAGTAAAAAAAAAAATAAGTTGGCTATCCTGATTTTTTTAAAATAATTTTAAGATTTGCATACTCATTGTTTTTTTTTCGTCAAAATATCATTAAATAAAAGTTTTTAGTTTAAAACCTTAGCTTTAACCGTTTAACCTGTCATAAACTTATATAATTAAATTAAAATATTACTTATAACTGCTCTAATATTCTACTCTAATATTTCAATTATGTCAGATAATAGTGTGTGCGATATTCACAAACTTTTTAACAATCCACCTCCATTGCTATTGAAGCAAACTTGGTAAAAGAAAACTTGTTACCAAAGAAATCGAAAAAGTTATATGACAAAGCAAGTAACAATTTTAAAAGTTGGTGTCATGGTCATAATATACAACAAGTAAGTGAAAATGCATTGCTTGTTTATTTTAATAATGAATGAAAAACAAAACAAGCGTCAAGTCTGTGGTCACTGCATTCAATGATCAAATCATCTTTGCTTTGTGAGAGAAACTTTTAATATCAAAAGGTATGCATCACTAATAGCGTTATTAAAAAGAAAAAAGCGAAGGTTATGTTGCAAAGAAAGCGAATGTTTTACTAAGAATCATGTTAAAGCCTTTTTTGCATAATTCATCAAACGAAGAGTTTCTTATGATAAAGCTAAGATAATTTTCAGTTGAAAAATCTTGAAAAAAAAATGAAAAAAGACATTCTTACTTTATTTTCAATGCCGACGTCTGGAGATAAAATCCCTCGGCTTCGCCTCGGGAGTAAATAGCTATAAATTCCTCGGCTTAGCCTCAGGATTTAAATACTTTGGTTCCCTCGGCTTTTGCCTCAGGAACCAACATAATGCTCAGGGGAATAATGACATTCTTTACTCCCTTGGTGCATAAATAACTATTATCTTAAGTCTGTTAAATACTAATCATGTGGGCTTAAATATTTATTTATATTAAGTCTGTCAAATACAATCATGTCTGGGCTTAAAATATTTATTTATATTAAGTCTGTCAAATACTAATTACGTCTGGGCTTAAAAATATTTTTATATTGAGTCTGTCAAATACAATTACGTCTGGCTTAAAAATCTGTCAAATACTATCACGTCTGGGCTTAAACATTTATTTATATTAAGTCTGTCAAATACTAATCATGTCTGTGCTTAAAATATTTATTTATATTAAGTCTGTCAAATACTAATCACGTCTGGGCTTAAAAATATTTATTTATATTGAGTCTGTCAAATACAAATTACGTCTGGGCTTAAAAATATTTATTTATATTAAGTCTGTCAAATACTAATCACGTCTGGGCTTAAACATATTTATTTATATTAAGTCTGTCAAATATTAATCACGTCTGCGCTTAAAAATATTTATTTATATTGAGTCTGTCAAATACAAATCACGTCTGGGCTTGAAAATATTTATTTATATTAAGTCTGTCAAATACTAATCACGTCTGGCTTAAAACATATTTATTTATATTAAGTCTGTCAAATATTAATCACGTCTGCGCTTAAAAATTTATTTAATTAGTCTGTCAAATACAAATCACGTCTGGGCTTGAAAATATTTATTTATATTAAGTCTGTCAAATACTAATCACGTCTGGGCTTAAAATATTTATTTATATTAAGTCTGTGTCTGGGCTAGAGTCTGTCACATTCCAGTTGCCAATTTTGGGGTTTAAATTAATCAAATCAATTTTTGTCATGTTGTTACCAATTATACATTTTATGGTTCATTATAATCAATTACCACACAAGTGTTATATGTTTTGATCGATATTTAATACTGTATTGGGCTCCGGCTGTTGATGTTAATTATGGAATGAACCCTGACCATGAAAATAATTTCAGTTAGCGTATTGATACTAATACGGTTTCTATTTTTAACTCATCATACATTTGTAATTAAATAAAGCAATGAATTTTGGAAAACGTTTTTGACTAAAATTAGTTGTTAAACATTTTTAGTCGATATGTCGAGTAGAGCAAAACAGGATCGTCTTTTGATAAGGGGGGTGAACTCCACTTAAGTGTGAGCTACTCCGTTTCGAAGCGCAACATAAAAAATCTAGGATAACTCTTCATATCTGATTTTCATTCTACAAATTTTAACCACTCGAAGCAAAAGAAGAGAAATGTAAAAGTACATCAAATTAATGCCCCTCCCCCGGGAGTAATTTTAAATATTAAGTGCCCCACAATTATTTATCATCAACAGTACACGTTGAGCCAAAAACACCTGAATAAATATTATGACGCAGTGATAAAAACCTTCAAAATAATTATATATTATTATGCTAAAACCCATTACAAGAGGATGTTTTCTAGGCTAGGGTGGATTCTTATTTAACTTGAGAATATTTGTTCCATCCTTTGTTAACATAAAATTTGTTTGTGTATATTTAGGCAATTTATTTACATTATGCACATTTTACTATAAGTTATTTGTTTATTTATATATATGATGTAGTAATATATATATATATTATATATATATATATATATATATATATATATATATATATATATCTGGCACTAGCTAGCATTAACCTTTAAATAAAGATTAGAGCAGATTTGAAATTAGTTCTAATGCACTAAATACTTTAAGCAAGGAAAATGCTATTTTGTGGACCTATTTCGTGATTATAATTTGTGTATACCTCGGCAGTCAAACTGTAAATTACCTGCCTCGGCTTCCATCTGAATTTATGACGTGTCAGTAAAATTTCATTTTCATGCCTCTTTACATTAAAAAAATATTATTTGGAGACAGATAAAATACATTAAACTGCATGTCATTTGATAAATTTCTTCTTTTGAAAAACAATTCTTGTTCGACATTAGAAAAATTAAACGGCTTCAACTGGCTCACATTGTGTTATAATCAATTTTTCTTAATTTGTTTTACCTAAAGGGTTTAGAAGAGGTCGTTTAGTGGTGATACGACGTTACAGAGATGATTAAATTATTAAAATGCTTTACATCCTAAGATGATGAAGTTATGATGTACTTAAAATGATGTACTCCAAAAAGTACTTTATAATAAACATCAACAACGAGAAACTTTTCTTCCTTGCCAAAGAGGTGTCGCTACGGGTCCTTGAGGTTACCATATTAGCTCTTGGCAACACTAATGCTTTTAAACAGCTACTAAACTAAATAGTTAAGACAGAGTGTCGCTTGAATTTTTACAGGAGCTTGAGAAAAAGTTGAGAAAAGGTGATTCTGATAGTAAAAGTGTTATCCTAATTTATTAATATGTAGTTATTCGAGACTTTCCTGCCATTATATAGTTATCCTAATTTCTTAATAATAAGTTACCCTATGCTTTCCTGTCACTAAATAAAATAACTGTTTACAGGAAGGTATTAAAAACTTATTAATAAGAAATCAATAAGTTACTCAATGCCTTTCTGTCACTAAATAGGATAACTATATAGTGACAGGAATGCCTTTCTGTCACTATATAGTTATTCCAATGTTTTAAAAATAAGTTACCCTATGCTTTCTTGTAACTAAATAGGATAACTATATAGTGACAGGAATGCCTGACATAGTGACCTTTTGTCAAAGGTTCAAGCCCCTGAAATCTTGTTGTCAAAGGTCAGTATAAATTAAACCTCTAACGATCCCGACTACAGAGGCGACTCCTGTTACTTCATAGTTTTCTTAATTCCTCGATCATGAATTGCTCAATACCTCCTAGTTACTATGTAGTTTATCATAATTTCTTTATACCGCTCGATACCTCCCGATCCTGCTATTAGTTTATAGACAGCCCAGCTGTTATCATTCCTTAATCTTTTTGTTACAGCTTCTACTGGGACTGAAGTTTTTGATGGCTTTTCTGACTTTAATTACTGGAGTAAGAGTTTATACTTGTTATTTAACTTCTGCATCATTACATTCCTCTTGTAAGGTGAGTGTCATTTTTTACATCATGCAATAGTACTTTAAAACAAGTTGTCAAATGTGGAACCGAACTTCTCTATCTATTTATCGAAAATCGAGAAGACAACAAACGGTTGATTCAAAAGCGGATCAGAAAAACACTTTTAACACAAGCTGTCAAATGTGAAACCAAACTTTCTATCTCATTTATCAAAAATCGAGAAGACAACGAACGGTTGATTCAAATGTGGGACAGGAAGCCGCTTTTAAAATTCCCCTTGGAAAAATTTGCAAAATGATTAGAAGGCCTGGCAGAAATTGAATCTGGGAGTGTGTTAGAAATCCATTTAAAATAGGTACTACTTATGATTACATTTTTACAGGATAAAAGTCATTCCATATTGTTTTTGGAGCACTGAATCGAACAATAGCGGTCCGAAGCCGCTAAAAGGCCTCTCAAAACAATAAAAACAAATTACCGTGCGGTAAATAAATTAACTGACAAAAATAAGTGTATTCCTTATAGACAACTTTAATAATTAAATTAATGATAACCAGATAATCAAATGCATATAATAATGATAATCATATAATAACATATGATTAATATAATAATAACTTTCACATAAAAATATAATATAATAATAATAACTATCACATAAAAATAAATATTAATATAATAATAGCTAGAAAAATGAGATTTTATAAAAATGAGATAGTTATAATATATAACTATCTTATGAAATAAAAATAAATAAATAAATAAATAAATAAATAAATAAAATAACCTTTAATAAAATCATTACAATAAATAATATCATCTTTATCATGCATATTTTTAATATTACATACAAACTTTATAATGATTCTATATCGGCTAATGCCGAGGTATCCCACTAGGGTTGAGTTACTAATGCTAATGTAATAAATAAATTAATAATTAGTCGATAAGTATATTTAATACCTTTATATTTATGATTTATACCAATTTATAAACTCAATATTTTATATATTTTATTTTATCAATTATTTATATCATTTAATTTATATATACATATTCATCTCCTCTGTATCTATATTTTATAATAAACTACATATATCTATGATCTCCTACATACACTCACACACATACATCTACATACACATATATACATATACACACACATACACACTTATACATACATATATATATATTTTTATACACATACATATATATACATATACATACACATATACACACATACACACACATACACACACATATATAATTACTAATATAAAATTATTAAAGTAATATAATAATTACTATCACATAAAAATATAGTATTAATAAAATAATAACTATCTCATAAAAATATAATAATAATTATATAGGTACTTTAGTATTTTTCCCCGCAGTAACACTTTGAGCGCTGTGCGCTACACTGATTAATTAAAAATGTATTACTATTAAGGAAATGAAGCATTACTAAACTAATTTTAAGTAGGAAAGATGCATTCCGCTGATATCTTACTTTAAAAGAGTCAGGGAAAGAATCTAAACACTTTCTCTGCCTAGGGATTAAAAGTTAAGCCTAAATTGATAAATATTTCTCAAAACTCCATAAGCAGGGAAAGAAGAAAAACTGCTAGTTTTGATTAATCAGAAAATGTGAATTTACAAACCATATCGCTGATTTTTTTTATTAAATTTCCTTTATTTAAATAAATAATTACAAAATCAAAAATTATAAGAAAGGTTTACCCACATAATAGGAAAAAACCTCCAGTGCTATGCGGGTAAAACATAGCACTGATTAGGTATATTATTTCATTAAAAGCATTAGCCAAATGAATTAATTACTTATAACATCTATAATTTATTAATTTTAAATAATATAAAAATAAAACAATTTTGAATTGCATGTGTTTAAAATAAACTTAAAATAAAAACATCTGACTAATTTACACTTGTATGGCTTCTGATGAATTTTTACCACGAAGCAGTGAGGAGGAGCGTAGAGATGTGGAGGAGAAGTTCCCAGGTACCCTGTACCCGAGTTTTTCTTTTCCTCATTTATTTTTGTTGTATTTGGAATTGAAAAATATGACTTTGTTAAAAATTATCATTTATTATTAATTATTAATTAAGCTGAAATATTACATTAAAAAAATTAAAAAATATTTATCCCCCACCCCTTCTTCCTTTGAGATTTGTTGAGCTCCCACAAAAAAATTCTACGCACATCTGTGGTGCGAAGACAATATTATATATATATATACATATATATATATATATATATATATATATATATATAATATATATATATATATATATATATATATATATATATATATATATATAATATATATATAATATATATATATATATATATATATATATAATATATATATATATATATATATTATATACCTCGGTATAAATTAGGAGAAGTAAAAAATATATAATTAAGTCAACGAGAAAACAAATATATTTATATAATCATAGCATAAACAGGAATAAATAATAAATAAAAAGCTAGTAGGTCAAATCTTTAGGACACCTTTCATTGATAAGACGCATTTAGAGGCTGGGGGGAGCCAGGCCTACCACACTGGTCACTTACTGGCCCCCGTTCCATAGACCTATTGGTACGAATTGGAGGGAGAGAAATATATCTAACGTAGCGTCATTAGCGCGACCCTGAAATGATAAAACTAGTTACTAGTCAATCTGGAGTTACATTTATTGTTAAAACCTAATTTGAATATCATCTACGCGTTGATTTATGGTTTAGTTCATTCTGTTCAGTCTTACAACGGTTCGGTTTTCATTTCAAGTTTGTTTACGTTGTGCTTAGCATTGTTATTAAGTTTCGAAGGATAGATGTGAAATGAGACCTAATTTAGTTTTGAAATTCCAGTGCTTTAATCTCCATAAAGAGGTAAATATATATTTTCTGACACTTGTGGACGTAATGACCAAGAGTCTTACAGGTTTTAAGAAAGATCCTAGAGGATGAGAGATTGATAACAAGTGGTTTTTATCTTTGTTGTGTATTTAAAATTTTTAGGAGCTGAAGTAGTCTGCAAAACCAAGTTAATACAATTGCAGGGATGTTATCATTCTTGGGAGACAAGCTTTTTCTATAAAAATTTGCTCCTTTTAACAAATGTTCAATAGAAAATTACGCTAATGAGGTATTTTAATAACGGGTACCGTGTTCCTCGAAACTTTTTCCAATACTTCACTCGCTTTTCAATATTGCTAGTGGTCATATGCTTGCTGTTTAACTTAATCAGCAATAAAATCAATCAATAAATCGTCGAATAAACTGCAAGTATCGATGTAGAACTTCGGCATCTGTCAGAAAATCTTGTTTGTATAATCTGGTAGTGGTTCAAATTCGATATAAGCTGATGAAACCTGGGGTGTGGCATTCCTGGTCAAATCACCCCCAATGAAGTGCATATTTGTAGATGTTAATGTATGAAATTTTTTTTTCAAAATTTTGGAAAAACTCCTAAAAGAGCTCATACTGTTAGTGAAGTGTCCACAATGTTTCATTTTGGGACCACCAGAGGATTAGACACAGTAGCGCAAAACATGAGTGTTAAAAATAGTGAACGTCTAAGTGTAAACATGTTAAGATTTACAAAATGAAAAAACAAAAATTTCTTATGACACATTGACATACCTAGACACACGTGATGGCGGTCTCAAAATGAAACATAGGGGAGATTTTATCAACAACTCAAGGTCTTTTTAGGGTTTTTTCAAAAATTTGTAGACTTGGCTTTTTGAGTTATTAGCATTCTTGTTTAATTCTTGGTCATATTTAAAACACCTTAAATTTAATAAGGAACTCTTAAATCTTGAAAATCTTAATTTAGTTTAAAATATTGTTTTTTTCAACTAAAAACGGCAGAATGGCTGCACTGAATGAGGTGCAGGTTCTATGCTGTCTACAAATCAGCAAAATTTTATTAAATATGGAAGTACCGCGAGCTGTCGTGTACTTTTTAATCTCATGTACAATAAATTTAACTTTGTGGTATAAGCGGTACAAACTAGTGGTATAAAACTGAACAAAAATGAACCGATAGACACTCTTTTGATGAAAGATTTTAGCTCTTATCATTGTAAGACACATGTAAGATCATTGTATGACACTTACTTTTCTTCATTTCCCCTGTTGTTGAATATGAAAACTATTGTGATTGCACAAAAAGTCCGAAACCGGAATTCCAACGGAATCATCAACCATTTCAGATGTTTTTAAGACTTAAGAAGTTGTCTGTCTGTATGTGTGTGTCTGTTATCATCGTAGCTCCAAATATGTTTCTGAGAGAGAATTTCAACTTGGTAAAAGTTTCAATCTTTTGGTCTAGCTGTACTTTTCTAAAAAGTAAAATTGACGTAAAATTCTGACGTAAAATTATACGTTAAATAATTACGTCATATATGACTAGGAAAAACATACATAAAATCATAGAGATTACGAGAAAGGGCATAGCCTATCATTACATTAAGAGGCCTGAAACATCATTTTGAGGCTATCAGGTGCTCTGTGTAACCTCATTGAAACCTCACTTCCAAGAGTGAGTTAAGGTTATAATAAATCAATTGTTTTCGGCTTCTAGCACATGTTTTGTGTTTTGATTTGTATTTTAAACGTTATACTACATAATTTACTGTAATTTTGTTCTATTTATTTGTTTATATAAATAGTCGAAGATAGTCAGGTTATTTTTTTGATGTTTCAAAATTTAACCTATAGGGGCTCTCTAGTAATAATATCTCTATGCTTCAAAATTTTTATTTTTGAGTTATAATTGTCCTGAAATATCGACCCAAGAAATCTACTTATAATTACATCATAAGTATACTTAGGTATATCACCTAGTTGTCTTTTTTTATGTGTGTCTATGTGTATGCAAGAGTGTATTATGTATGTGTTTCTGTTATCATGCGTTTAATAAACAATCATACAAAGTGCGATTTTAATACGGATCTATTGCACGGTCAGTTAGCGGATGGGTGACCGCTGGGATTTATATTGTTTTTTCCTGTCAAAAGACGAAAGAAGCATTTCCGAAGAGTTAAAGGGAGCGAAGCGAATCCGATAAGTTTAGGAAAAAGTTCCGAGGTTCGCGTACCTGATCATTTCTCTAAACACCAATACGATAAGTTCTCATGAAAACTTACATTGATTGCATAAGGCCATAAAAGATGCAATTTTTAAAAGCTTTTAAAAATTTATTATTGAATCACCTATTCATCAGAATTTTCAAAACGTGTACCTAATTAAGTGTTAAATAAATAATTGTAAAATGTAAATTTTTTAGTGAATAACTGCATTTATTAATTTTATTGGCGACCACGAATGCAGTGCTGATTCATATGGGAACTGGAACTAAACGTTTCTATGCTCTAATAATAATGAATGTATTCATTTAGAAATGTTAACTCATTTGTCATACCACTTGTAATACCGTATCAATAGCAATTATTTTAATTCAAGTTCAAGATTTTCTTTCTTACAGGTTTATAAATAATTTATAGCCTTGATATTGCGGCAAATTTTACTACTTCAACCCACGGATTATCGATGGGACAAGTAAGACATTCATAGAAATATATACCTCACGCCAAGTGGACATAGCTCATTCAAATAACATCGAGAGTCTCAACAAACTTGTAGGTGACAGGCTCTTGTCACACCAAATTTACTTTCATTCAGGAACTATCCACAGGATTTAAATACATTAATTGATTGGACTATACCCACAAAACACCCTTGTCTTGTCCGTATTGAGAGATTTATGTTATTTTTATTAACAAATCTATCTAGATTTAGCGCTATTGATTTGTATCACTTTTCATTAATAATTGTATGTACACCTAAGCCCCGACACAAATATCGAAACGGGTGTAGATATAGTTTTTCGAAGTTCAAAATTTAACTTATCAGGGCACCCATATAAACAATAATCTTTAATGCTTTGTAATAACACTCGCCGGTAATAAATGACGAGCATATCGGAAATAGGAAATAAGTTTGGGGGAGCATATAATTTATAAGTGAGGAAGACAATCGAGTGCGCATATAATCTGAGCAAACCAAGCCGCAACGTCTAGGTCGGCCCGCAGGCCCACCATTAGTGGACGTCTCTGAACTTCATTAATACCTTTCGTAATCCACATGTATTAATTACAAAGCGATCATTGCATAAAAACGTAAGTAGTTGAACTACTTCTGAATCAGACAATCGAAATGGACCCTATCTATCTACTTAGTCAAAAAGTTTTACATCATATATTATGTGTGTGTGCCATGCGTGTGTCAAAAGTGTAAGTAATATAATAAAGGGGTCCCCAATATTGTAGTCACGTACCGCTTGCCTAAAACATGATATCGAAATCATATAATTCTATTAATACTATACTTAGAATCATAAATCATAGCATACAGAACAAATAATCTCAAACTAAAGTAAATGGAAGCTCCATATTGAACAATCGAAACGACGTTTATTTTGAAGATCTTACTAAACAGTAGGAATTATTATACCACTGTACCTCATGTATAGTCAGTTGGTTACTGAAGGTGAGTTGAAAATGATTTGATCAAAGTTCACATCAAGAATGTAAGGTACGAATGATACACACTCTTCATCTAGACAAACATTATTAACTTTTAAGAAAATAATTACCTTCTAAATAAATTAATAAATCTATACCATAAAATTAAAGTACTAACAAGTGATCCTATTGGTTTACAGTCTGTTTAAAACAATTAACAAGTTATTTATCAATGTTTTGCCGTTGTAACCGGCGGATTTAGAGGTGGTAACAAATAAAATAGTTTAAAAAGCTTTCTAAGCTATAAAATTTTAAAAAAGCCTCTTATTAATATGTCAAAATATAATCAGTATTGGTGCGTATGCTAAATGAAACAAGTTTTTTTTACATCTGTTAACAATGCAAACGTGTAGCTGCTTTATAACGAAAACAACAATTCAAAGCGTTAGATTATTTAAAATTAAATTTACTAATATATTTATCTTACAAACAGACCGATTTGTTAGAGGGTATCAATTTTTTCATATTTCAAATCTTTATATCACATATCTGCCAAGCGCTCGTCATACACATATCGCATATTATGAGACATCAAAAATGCACACTAACACAAAAAAATATGTAACACAAATATTATACTGCACAAAGCTGAAAGTGGGCCTCCAATTATATGTCGAGAGCCGGACTCGTCACCCAACACAATTTTTTCTGAAAATTTGCTACGCTAAAGAGGTGGCCTATCGGCAGAGTCCGCAGCCAATTCATAATAACCCATCATTCATGAAAATTATATAAAAAATGGACACCAATTTCTCAAGTATGTTCTTTGGAGATACAAGTTCTCCTACCAGTTAAGCTGTCAACAAGGGCAGAAGAGTAACACATTTATAAAATAAACAATACAGTGGCTCCGTTGCCAAAAAATCAAGATGTGTTAATCTCTCTATCCATTCAATAATCGTGAATGACTAAAATAATCTTAAAAGGAGTAAACCAATGAAGAGTCTATCCGACTTCTCTCTAACATAAGCACCACGACACCCAAAAAATGGTATAATTTATCGAGCAAGGCAACCACACGTGAAAATTACTACTTTGAAAAAAGATTTGGCATTATTTTGCGGCAAAAAGGAGTTTACTTTAAAAGATGTCTATATGTTGCAGTGTTTTTGGCCAGCTGATTAATAACTTAAATTTATATAACTAACTAAAAAAGTTAGGCCGGGACTTTCAAACCACCAAACACTAGGTTTTTATGAGGGAGAATTTCTATACTCAGCTTTCAAGAAATGTTTATTCAATGTTTGACACACGGAGCGCCCACCTAACCTAGAGAACCATTGTTCGCAAGCCAAAACATGAAATGAGCTATTGTTGCTTAAATTTGAGAACGAATTTGCGTATTTATAGAAACGGGCTCCTCTGAGCCAAACATAACATTTCAATAGGCAAAATAGTCTGCCATCCATTTTATAGTTTCCATAATAATTTTTACTCTTCAGTAATTTAAGAGGTATTTTTCAGAACAAAATTTAGAGTCTGAAGTGAAAGTAGTCAAACAAATTAAATGAGTTATTATTAATTGTAATGGCTAAGAGCTCTGGTAAACTATTCAAAATTTGTGGTCTTGGTACTGACACCTATACATCGCATCAAAAAAGCAAGCCACCTACTACTAGCTCCTAAATCATGGGATGAGCCAAGGGGAGAAGACATGGGGGGCCCATCCCCTAGCCGAGCAGCGGTTTGGTATGACAAAAATTACTAACTAGGAAGACTAGGTTCAGCGCACGGGAATCAAATTATTAACAATTAATTGCAAAAATCTTAATTTTAATACAAATAGATTAAATTATTTTAATAATATTTTATTTATACACTAATTTAGAGCCTATAAGAGAATACATCTCCTAAATAAAAGAAGTCTTGAGTTAGTTTAGTTCAACATATTATTTTGTGGGTTAATTATTAGTAAATAAAAACTAAAATGTCCCCATACGTTAATGTCTGTTCAGTATTGAATTGTGGTATTTTTGTCTTTTAGTAAGAATTTCCTTTTTGTACATCCCACATTCTCAGTCACCACCTTAAGTATCTATAAGTGAGTAAAAAAACTATATCAAC
This sequence comes from Microvelia longipes, assembly GCA_018340805.1. Lineage (NCBI taxonomy): Eukaryota > Metazoa > Arthropoda > Insecta > Hemiptera > Veliidae > Microvelia > Microvelia longipes. The sequence continues at coordinate 1,414,868 of JACMZG010001893.1, read as the reverse complement.
GACTAACTACTATAGTGATAAATTTACTATACAAACCAAATATACCATATAATTAATATTATATAATACATTGGTAAGGAATAAAAGATTATAAATAATTACACCTAATTTATTTTATTTTTTTATATATTGTGGACTTGAGAAGAAAAAAAAGTATATATAATTATATATAATCGGTAATATATATAGTATTAAATATAACCAATATATGTAAAATACTCTACACTATAAAAGCATATATATATTTGTGTGTGTCGTGATGCTTAGATGTGTGATAGTGGGTCTGTCGCTCAGTCTTATATATCATATTTATTAGTTTATCACAACAGGAGCACAATAGCCTAAATGTTATGAAAGTAAATATCTCCGGCATCGTTTTATTTAACATAACCAGAATATAACATGCAACTAACCGCGTATACCAAATAATCATAAGATCAAACCGTATTAATCGTCAACCATATTAAAACAAAATTTCATATTGTTTATCATTTTAAACGAAATCCTTAATCTATAATGACCTTATCAATACCATACACATCCGTTATCACCTACTATATCACTATTTAATAATACAAATATAATACAATAACCATACCAGTACACAATTAATGTATCTAATTAATTTATATTAACTTATATAAATAATTTAGCCGGTATGTGCGAGAAGAGGCGACCGTGTCCTATCTTATACCGCGTTAAATAACACAAATTAATGTATTGCTGTTATTTCTCAGCCATAACATTTTTATGGACCCTATTCAATTTATTGCAAGCTGTGCTGTAACCGTATTGAGATGCGCTGAGCACTTTTTACAACCAAGCCGTGGCAATAAACACGTTCGTTGCCAGTCTAAAATAAAACTTCTCATACTTTTTTCTTATCGGTGTACCGCCCGTAAGTTAAGAGAAAACACAATGTGTTCCAAATAGAAAATTCTTCGCAGGAACCTTGGGAAATTACACTCTGAGTTCACTCCGTAATATTAGGTGTAAGAGAGATTGCATTAAATGTTCACCCCATAACTTTATCGATGCTGTAACGTGTGTCTTATTATCAACCATATTCAACACTAGCTCCCAATCAAAGGGACTAATAATTATATAATATCGTAAGTAGTGGACTGTCGTTTTTTTTCAACTGTCTTATTTTTAGGCCGTCCTACAGTGAATCGCATTAATGGAGTCGCTGACTTCAATACGAGCAACTCAAATACTTAGAGTACCGTGGGCCTTCAAAATCCTGGTTGGACCGATAATCCTGTTCTATCGTTTATTATACTTTTAATAAGTTTTACAACTACAAAATAATTCTGCGACGAGTGCCGCATGTTCTGGTCAGCGAGAAATTCCTAATATAACTAACTTGTCTTGTATTTTTCCCAACAACGCGTAAATGCGCTCAAAAACCTTTAAGATAACTGACTAAGCTTAAAAGATAAGTTACCAACAATGCATTAAGATCAAGTTCCAAATAATTAGTCGGTACTTCTATATACTGTTAGCGAGGGCATATCGCGTATTCTGTACACACCCTGAATGATACTTCGCCAGATTTATAGCGTCACTATTCTTTGGAAAATAACCCAAGACAAAATTAATTTATTGAGAAGCCTGTGGTCACAAGTTGGACTCAAACCTATTTTATCGATCACAAGGGATACAAACTTTCCAGTTTTATTAAAAAATTAATTTATATCCAACAAGAACTGACTATTTATAATTAACTTAGTCCTGCAGTCGAAAAAAAACTATTGGGGTATAACATTTATTTATATTATAATAAGGGATACAAACCAAGTTTCCAAATTAAGCTTAACCCAAATATTTACCAATCTTTTAATTAATTGAATTCACTTTTGATTTTTTGCTCGTGGACATCTCATCATGAGTTTTACTGTGTCTTAAGCCTAGAGATTGCTCCAGTGTAGCTGATGTGAATTGGTACTTAGCCACTACTTTGATCAAGCACTCTTGTTTGAAGGTTTTTCCGAGAAATTCCATATTACTGGTTCTGCGCGCGTCATGGTTACCAGGTTTGGTTCTGGAACCTCCAAGAAGTCCCGGCCCACCTACATCAATTTTGCATAACATATAACTATTAAGTATGCCAGAAGAACTTCCAATCTAACTGGAAATTAACATCGTGGTTAAGTAAAAACGCATCATTTATGTTAAGTGAGCTAATCTTGTAAATTATAATTGGAACAAAATTAACCATTCCCATACCCCGTTTAGAGCCCTTATCTTCCATTATATTAAGCACACCTAAAGCTTAATGGCTGCAATTGACCCCCATACCTGGAATAAGTATGTAAGCACACCACGGATGCTTCGAGACTTGCGAGGATTCTTTAATTACAACAAAGCAAGATAATCGCCAAAGTTCATTTAGGATACAAATAGAAGAAAAGTTAGATTGCAGATAATAAATGCTAAACAGTATTATATGAACGTATACACACTTGCGTTTCGTGCAAGATATAAAGCGGAGACATTAAGTCAAAAAAAAAATTATAAATTAATTATTATATTATAAAATTGATAAAGAGGGACTTTGATTTAGTCATAAAATATTTTACTCATTAACTATTCTAATGATAGTTTTGACTTAAGTGGGTTTCTTAATGTTTGGGTTAAAGTAAAAGGGAGTCTGAGAAATTACATAATAATAACCAATAAAAAAAAAAAAGACTTCTAATGTTAAATATTAGCACGCATGTTAGTCACGTATAAAGAGACTACATTGACGTGAGCTAAAAAATCAAGTGATATCGATTATTCACAAATAACAAAATTCCGTGCTAATGAAGTTTTCAAAATGTTGGCCTAAGTCATAATATTTGGCAGGTTAAATGAAGAGCATTCCATAAAAATACACTTTCTTTTACATTGAAATAGTCACAGCAAACAACAATTTGGTTTTTATGTTCCCAGGTTAAGTTTTCTATACTTGGTCTAACGCACGAGTAAATATAGAGCAAGGATAATATAAAAAAGGACACACACCATACGGTAGTCAACTAACACACACACACACATTCAAAAACATGAATATAGATTATGAGAAAATACATAATATTGTTTTGAGATGAAAGATATTATTGTGGTATAGAGACATCAACCAATAAGATAGTAATTAATAACAAATAAACAAACACCACCGAAAATAAAAAAATAAATGAAATAGTTGTCAACACAAGCAAATAGTGTTATAAAAAATATTTTATAATTGGTTCGATTTATTAAAAGTACATTTTCATCAATATATTATTGTTTTTAATTCTGGGTGTGTTTTTTAATTAACATACATGTTGTGAAAACCACTTAGTAGATATCAAACACGTGAAACAGAACAACTCGGTCACTCCTTAAGTATACAAAAACGCATTTTTTACCGAACACAACTACTTCTCTCCGTAAGCTAGGTTATAATATAATTTACAGAGGATAAAAAACACCTATTTCTTTCCACCATTCGATGAACACAAATACCACAAATATACATTATATCAGACAACTTTTGATAAGGAAGGTCATAAAGCTACCTGAAACGGATAAATTCAGGTGAGACTCCCGTTTTATGTGGATTTTTATATTTTTGCAAACAATTCTTTTCTATATCAACACGGGAGTATTATAAAGAAGAAAGTTAAAAATCAAATATTTTAGATTCTTAATATCAATTGGCCTGTATCAACAGCAGAATTATGTGTTTTCATTATTATACTTACACACAAGAGAAATACAGACTTATGGATTATGTAATTTGAATCAACGGAAAAAGTAAACACATAACACCATATTTTAAAATATAATATAAATTACATTTAATCAAACTTAAATAGATTAATCTTTTAGAAATCATAATAATCAGTTGATATAGATCACTTACGTCTAATGAAAAAAAATAAAAATCTGGCATTACACTATAGGTACCGGAACTAGTGTTCGGCAGGATTTACGTTAGTGCATATTCCCTAGTACCGCCTACTCGACTTTCGCTCTTCCGTCAAAATAGTCTAAAACATATCCTTCGTTATATTACTACGCTATTCTAATGATGACAAAGAATGTCGAAGATGATGGCATTGAAAGCAGTACTCAACAAACAAAGATATCGAAAGCATTTTGCATGTTTTATGCTGGGTTAATACATTTCCTAGGTGTCTTTCATCGCAAAATTAAATTTGTTCTAGTACGATAATAATTGGGTAGTTCTTTGGGCGGACTATATTGTTCTACAACAAGTGTTGGGGGCCAACATCTCATTCCATTGTAATTTTGTCTCTATTAGATTCATGAAAACGTGTCTATTGCATAACCTAAAACTGGTCCTTAATAAATTTTTTTTGTCTACTCTGATGACCATTGACGTGTCAACACTAAAACATATCATATTTAATTGAAATCTAATTTTAGACCAGCATGATTCATAGCTAAAACTCATATTTTTTGTTCTCTTAGGGACTGAAAAAGTTCTACTATCTAGTAATCTTCTTATATAATAATCTCATTTATTGGCGTCTCTCTTTAGACCACAAGTTTAGCTAAACTCATTAAGATTTATTTGAATCTCTATTAAACACTAAATCCTATCCGGAGAAAAACTTATTTCCCATGCTCGCCGCAGTAACGTCAATTTTCTATTATACAGCTGAAAACAGAGTTTTGATTAAAAGGATTCATACGTTATTTGCAAGTAGAGAAAAGCCGCAAAGGCCGAACTTATTTCCGGGGTTTCGATACAGGTAACAATAATAGTATCGAGTCGTAACGGAATTTAAAGGTATTTTGTTGTTTTTTGCTTGCAATAATTAATTATAGATCGTTCGTTCATTTATATTACTTTATGAGTCTTAATTACTTGATAGTCTTAAAATGTTATAACATTTTTTTCCAAATTTTATTCTATTCTTATCTTTTAAACAAATACTATATGTTTTTACATGTATAATTAATTATAAATTGGGCTCGAAACCCGTTTTTGTGTAAATAAATAAATAGAGAGTTGCCTCTGTAAAAAATAGGCTCATTCTGCTAGCCGCAGATTTTGGCGGCAAAAATTGTTAACACTGTGGTCTCTATCCTTTTGATATACTTAAAATTATAAGTTAATATATACCTTTATGAAAGAATACGGATCACCAACCGTCCATACATGCTGTTGGAAATGAATACCTCTGGTTATATTTTTTTGTTTAAATTCCTTTATTTAAATTTTTTTACAAAAGAGTTTCACAAAGTTGTTACAATAAAGTACCCTCTGCTTTAGTTATTGAAAAAGAACTGCGCTGCAGAGGGGAGATCTGCGCTTGTAATACAAACTGAAATATTTATGAACTTAATAAAGAAAAAATTTTGCATTTTTAATAAATTAGAAAATAGTCTAAAATAATAATAAGGAGTGAATTTGAAGAGGGTTATTGTATTATTATAAATGAATAAAATAAAAATTTAAAACAAAATGATAATTTGCAACAAAATTTATTTTGTCTTTGTGTTTTTCTGTGTCGCTTTTCATGTTTTCGTAAAATATAAGAAAGGATATAGTTGTAATTGTTTTAGACTTTTGGCAGGTAATAGTAAAGTAAATTTTTGTTGATGGCATCTTTTTACTTTTCCTTATTTATACCGTATACACTGAGAAAAATAATTCTGAAATCGATTAACTAAAAATTAGTTAAGACCATTTTCATTGGTTAAGACTAGAATTCATTTACGTTAAATTAATTCTAGCCATCCGAACCACACGCTTTTAGAAGATCCAACTAATTGATTTTAGTTAAGAGGAATTAGCTGTATCAACTGTATTATGTTATTTACAATGACGAACTATAGTTAGTTTAATTCAATTTTTTAAGTTGGACTTATCTAAACGCGTTTAGTTGAATCTTAATAAATTCTTCCAACCATTCTTAAGTAGAGTTAAACAATAAATAGCTATGGCCAAGACGTGATTTAGTTATTCAAGTCACCAAAATAGTTGTGCCAGAACTCGACATTTGCTACTGAGTATCTGGTTAAGTTAACTAGAATGTTTAGTAACTACAGTTATATGCATGGCGTTATGAGCTGATTTAATTTTTATAATTAATATTAATGTACTTAATTAATTATGAATAAAAATGTACGATAACAATATATGAACTGAATAGACAATACATGAAGTCTGGCTCTTAATCTTTCTTGATTCCCAAGATTGATGTTACATGTTTACTATACGTTCACACGCGGAGTCGAAATGCGGGGTTAATCGTGTGAATACCTTAGGGGGTCGGGTTGAACCTCGAAACTCGACCCACCCTTTTTAATGGGGTCATATTACCCGGGGTTTAACCCCCGGGGGAGGGGGGGTCAACCCCCATTTGACTCCGCGTGTGAACGCAGTAGTTCTTCCGAATTTTTGAAAGTTCATTTCATCACGTGCAATAAAAAAGATAACTTTTAAATTCCGAACAAAGCTCAACTTATTTCCTCATGAGATTTAATGCTTTTAAGTAGACTTCAAGTTTATTGTGATCCCTTGAAAGGTATACAATATTCCAAAGTAAAATCGTCTAATTTTCCATTCCTGTTGGAAATAACTAAAATTTATTTAAAGAACGAAAGAATAGAAGTCTCTCCACAGTTTATGATATTTATTCTTTCGTTCTTTACGATGGACCCATTTATGCTCATTTTAAAACATCTGGATCGGCAAGTCGAGCCAATTGTGAGCAGCTCACATCAAACAAGCACTGTGATGACCTCTTGTTAGGTCGAAAGCGCTATGCTTTATTGTAAATATATCATAAACTGAGGAGAGACTTTCTATTCTTTCGTTCTTTACGATGGACTCCATTTATGCTCATTTTAAAACATCTAAAACTTATTTGGTTTTATGTTTCTTTAGTCATTCCAGTAAAATTCTATTTGTTTCTTCGTTTCTTTGAGTTATTCAGTAAAATTCTAGTAGGAGACAACAAATGTAATGTGAGTTAGATACCTCGTACCAGAAAATTCTGGTTGAGGGGCGTTCTAGTAGATTTGATTAAGTGTAGTTAGGTCAAAGGGAATTTCTACTGAAGAGTACATTACGTTTAGTTAAAACCTATGTTTGCCCAGTTAAGTACAACAAATATCCCCACTCTAGCGTTCCCGAGGCCCTCTACTGAGCTTTACTCACTCACAGTATTTCTCGAGCTCTCGTGCTCGTGCGTGATCTTTGCTATTTTACAGTGCTTAACTCTCTGTGTGATTAGTGCATTTCAATTTAATTAAGGTGATAGCTACAGTGCTTAACTCTCGGGTGTGGATTAGTGCATTTCAATTTATTAAAGTGATAGTTACAGTGCTTAATCTCGGTTGTGAGTTAGTGCATTTCATTTAATTAAGTGATAGCTACAGTGCTTAACTCTCGGTGTGATTAGTGCATTTCAATTTATTAAAGTTATAGCTATAACAGTATGAAACGTATGAATGTTAACATCCGAGATGTTAACCTTCATACGTTACTTTGGCCTCCTGGTTGGAGACAAGGTTCCACGGGAGGTATCCTCAGTGGGCGATCCAGCAAGAGTGGGGTAAAAATCTTAAATGGAATATCTCCGTTTCTAAGCAAAATATAAAAATTCTAAACTGTACTTACTTCTAATTTTTATTCTGCACATTTTAAGACCGTTTCAATCTTCTGGAGCAAACAACAGTGGCGCAATTAAGAACTACAATTTTTTAACGTACAATTTTATTTTTTTAGTTCTCAAATTGCTTAGACCGATGATATTCGTTTAAGTGATTTTACCTCACTCTTTGCGGGATCCCCTTAAGGAAAATGACTCTACATCTTTCTTTGTATGTTAATAGTTGCTATAATACAATAAATTATTCATTACATAAGTTATTATATTAATTAATAATTCATGGATTACTTACTTATTACTTATTATTACTTACTACTTACTTATTACTTAATTTTAATTAAATAATAATTTAATTTATGTATGAAATGATTAATTAATTCATAAATAATTATTAAAATAACAATAAAGAACAAGTATAATTTTATTTATAGCAACAATTTAAAATTTAAAAAAAAATCTTTCTTTAATATAATTGTTTTATTGTATTTTACTTTTATTTTTATTATTTACCTAATTTCATTCATTGTTATGTTAACAATTCTACATATTGTCCAAACAACTGTATATTAATATTTGTTACAAAATTATAATAAATAAATTGTTACTATTTCCTTTATAATGCTTTTCATTTTAATGTCACTTACCCTGCGTTATTTTTTCTTTAACCACACATTGTCTGATGTCTTTAACTGTTTGTTAGTCAAACCTTCTATTCTTTTTTAGTTTGGTACATCTAGTGCTCTTAGTTGTGCATTGCAGATGGTTAACTTTTGTTCAATTTTTAATTGTAATGTATGTATTGACATATTTCACATAACTAAAACTTTTTTCGTTCTATGTTAGCGTTGCACTCACAATGATTACTGAGAGTGTAATATGACCAGGTGCCATTAGTTTATGTGAAGTTAGTTAATGCGATATTTCAATTATTAATTAAACATGAATTATTGTCATTAATGCCAATCCTATAACTAAGTGCACGTGTAGTACTACTAAAAATCGAGTAGTAGAGGGCACTAGACAGACAGTAGAGCAACTACATGTAGTGGAGGTAACTGGAAACAACATAGTTACCTCTACTAGAAACCTAGTGAGGCGCAACAACTAGCTATTCTTGAAAGAGCTACTAGATAAGCAGTTGAGGCACCATAAATTATGTGATGATAACTAATGTAGTAGAGGCACTAGAAAATAAATTGGGGATAACTACAACAGTGGTTTGAGTCAACCAGAAAATATTTAGGGTAAATACACAGTAGTAGAGCCTGCAAGAAATTAGTTGTAGTACTGAAGTTTCATTGATGTGGACAGGAAACGTTGATGTGGTACTTGAATGCCTTGTTAGTTAACCAGAATGCAATTGCAAATTGGTTGTGCTTAGCTAGAAAATGCTGAGAATCTCTGTCTTTAACTAAAATTTACCATTGCACCTAACAAACTTAGGTGGAGGTTACTAAACAATTTAGTTACTTAACAATGATTCTAACTAAATACTGTTGTTTAGCTAAATTTCCCAGTGAACGTATGGGTTATCTCAACAAGAACCCTTAACAGAATTGATTAGTCAATCTACTAACGCCCTTAACTATTTTCATTAGTTAACTCAGGATACTTCTAGTAGTCATTCGCTTCACTAGAATTTCTGTTAGACCCAGTGTTTTTCCACTGGGAAATGCCAAAATTTCTCAGTGTAGGTATACTAGTCCAAGAACCGGCCCTAAAAAATTTGACTTATTTTGTACTACTTCAAACCAAATTTATCTGAAAATATAACTTTGATTGTGACGGAAAAGCAAAGTCTGCCTATTCAAAGTGGAGCCCTTCATATGAATGCAATGTCCTCGCTAAAAATATTAAAAATCGCACAAATTCCAGTTTTCGTGTAATAAGTGGTTCCCTGTAGGTCGTGTGCAAAACATGAAGAGGCCTTTTTTAAAGCTGTTAAAAGTGCCTATAAAACGAGTGTTTTTTCGTCAAAATCGGATAAATGCAACTAACGTTATGACAAGTTAAATGGCCAAAAAATGCACAAAAAGCAATATTGTACTATAGAATTTCGCTGACTATACATAAATTATTCATTTTTTTAATTGTTTTTTAAAGAGCTATAATTTTGGTTGCAGATATCCGATTTTGATTATTAAACACTCGTTTTATAGAACATTTTACCATCTTTAAAAAATTCTCTCTTCATGTTTTGTACACGACCCACAAGGGACCACTTATTTACCTGAAGTATCTGTTTCAGGTGTTTTAAGACCTCCTGAGTAACTTTGATACCTGTGTCTGTATGAGTATGCGTGTGTCTTTTATCATTGTAGCTCCTAACATATTTATGCTAGAGAATTGAAGCTGTAGTACAAACAATAATATTTAGGAAATATTTTTTATGACGTCATTAACATTATTGCACAAATATTTATTTATAAATTGCGGTATATATTTCGACTAGCTCTTTAGTCATCTTCAGGCATTATCACAAAATGTTTTTAAATGCATTTTCACATTTCGTGATAATTTCTGAAGACGACTACAGAGCTAGTCGAAATATATATCGCATTTATAAATAAATAATTGTGTCTCTCTAATATTTGTAGAACTAAACCTATAGTTTACACTATTGTGCAATAATGGGGAAGTTCTACAACTTAATAGTGAACAAAAAGAGGGGTTCTATAGGTTAAATTTTGAAGCATCGAAAAAGTAACCTGACCGCCTCGCTTCGAAATAAAATGAAATAATCAGTACACAATCACATTAACTTATATAGTAGAACATTTAAATACAAATCAAAAAAAGCAATGTGCGGGAGACGAAAACAGTTGATTTATTAACCTTAACTCACTCTTGGAGGAGTTTTAAAGGTTACACAGAGCCCCTGAGAGCCCAAAATGTTTCAGGCCTCTTAATTATGATATAGGCTATGCCCCTCTAGTATATATCTCTATACTTGAAACGGTATTTTATGCTCAGACAAAGAGACTATTTTGTTCTCAGAAGTACCGTCAACCTTTTTTTCTATCCGTTATCTTATAACTCCAAGGGCAAACTGGGATTGGGTTTTCAAAGTCATAGAAATATTATTTCTAAAGAGGCCCTGTTGGTTGAATTTTGAAACATCGAAAAAATTACCTGTCTATCTTCAATTACCAATCTAATCAAATAAATAATATAGTAAAACGTTTAACATACAAATTAAAACACAAATATTGTGGGGGAGGGGAAGTGGAAAACAGTTAATGTACCTTGACTTTCTCTTAGAGGAGGATTCATTGAAATTACACAGAGCCCCTAAGAACCCCAAAATGTTGTTTTAGGTCTGTAGATTTATTGAGATAGGCTATGCCCCTTTATTAATATATAGTAATATCTCAATGTCAAAAGTAATGAAATGAAATTCATTTTGGAGGGAGGGAGAGGGGAATAAATAATCGTTTAGAGTTGTCAAATTTAAAAAGAAATGTTAAGGTCAGTGCTGTTAACGTGTGCTCTCACAGCGTATTTAACATGCGATCGTACCGGGTTCGTGTGCTCGATATTACGTTCTCACAGCGTATTTAACATGCGATCGTACCAGGTTCGTGTGCTCGATATTACATTCTTAGAGCGCATTTATCATGCGATCGTATCGGGATGGTGTACTCGATACTACATTCTCACAAATTATTTAAGAGGCGACTGTACCGGATTCGCATTCAATACGCTCCGTTTCTCATTCGTAAAGTTAAAGTGAATGGAATACCATACGACCTCATTAGGAAATGCGACAAAGATTTAGATTTAGATTTTTGCATCGATTGAGTTATTATACATCTTAAAAGGAAGTTTAAACAGAAATTATATATATCAAATTATTAAATTTGTTGAATTTCTAAAGGTAAAGTTAGCCTTTCCATTGCAAATCATAACGTTACACTTTACAATTAAAATGGGGAATGAATTTGATATAATCGGTGTTTTAAGTGAGATATCAGTTCGTAAATAATTGAAACTTTCAATAAGATTTCTTTAAAGGTGCTCACCAGAGACCATATAGCTCATTCCGAATCGGAGAATCAGGTCGGATTCCATCACACCGAAAGGGGTCGGATCATTCGGCATAGTTCTCGTCAGCTTACAATAGGATACGATGCGACGGTCGGAGACGTCGAGAGAACGTATTACTTTATTACGTTCAATAGAAACAAAATATTTCTACCAGAATGTTAAACAGGTTTCATTTTATTAAACGTTTATTAAGTCACTGTTTTGCCTATAATTAAACATAGTTAGGCTATAAAGCAATCATTTGAGTATTGCATATTTAGTCTATCTGTAGTAGACTTCTACTACCGTAGTTCTTCTTATTATAGTAGACTTGTATTCTGACCAGACCAGACCAGACTGAACCAGGGGCATCTCAGATCATTGATGACTGGAGGGGGGATATGATATTTACCCTCCTCCATATGATCAATTTGTTATAATACATAATGATCATGGAGGATGTAAAGAAGTAATTTGTAACAACTTAATAGGGGATTTTAAAATTAACGATTTTGTAGTAATAACAATTTGCCAAATTTTATCTAAGCAGTCTGCAGTTTGGATATAAATATATATTTATATCTTCAGAACTGTTAGCTATAAATTTGAATGAGGTATATTGGGCTTTAATCAAGCACTAAAAATAAAATTATGCAAATTGTCAACATTTTGGAAAAAATAAGATAGAACTTAATTTTTTACTATGTTTCATTGCAAAAAGTTTCCTAGTTCTAAACCCGGCAACCCTAAATGGTCATCTTGGGTGTAAAATAAAAATAAACGAGTTTGAAACTTATATTTAAAATTAAAAAAGTGACTTTATTCTCTATAAGTTTGATAAATCAGTAGTAATGCCTAACTTCATCAATAAAAGTTAACGCCTCGTAACGAAGACGATACGATCACCTTAAGTGACCAAATCGTCGATAAACCGGTTGTAAATTACGGGATAACCTAAAAAACAGTCGAGAAACAACGTACGTCGAGTAGGTCGTCGTTTTTTAAGTTTTTAGATGTACTGAATTCAATAAAACCGGTCCAGAGTCTATTAGAACACTCAAAGCTAGAGTTCCCAAGTGCAGAGTCAATGTTGAAACGATGACCATCGTTTCGTCTAATCTCTGAAATGCATCGCATTTCCTATGACAAATCCGGGAAACTTTGTGTAAAAAAGTTATTATGATATTGCTCACATTATAAGGCATATACCGGAAACTAAGCAAGACCTTGATTGTTGCAAGACCTCTTGTGACAAGAGCATGAAAGAAGGAAAATTCACGCGGCCTGCGGACCTTACACGAGATTGGAAAGTACAATGAAAGCCCCAATCTGATAATACTCCACTCGCCCTTAAACTAATTTAATAAACTATACATATATACAGTTTGTTTCTAGAAATGGCAAAGAAATCTTTAAGCGATGTCTGTCTTCCCTCCGAGAAGAACCGTCTTTTAGAGTAAGTATTTCTTCTTAGCTTCTACTTTTTTCTTTTTATTTTATTTATAAAGGGACCAATGGCCTTTACTCAATTAACATCACAAGCCTGATGAGATCGCCTCTTAAATAGTTGTAATTAATTCTCTAAAACACTTTTCCCCCTAACTCCACCAATTTTGAGTTCGCAAAAATCAAACATCTCCCCCCTCCCCTCTTAATGTTTAGAAAAGATTTTAAAATAATCAAAACAAATACGTGAGGTGGGTTTGAACTGCGACAATCGTGTTTTTCAATTTCAGTGGTAAAAGATATAGATTTAAAGGAAATGTGTAAAACAGGCTTCAGATACATTTGACTTAAGGCATATTGAAAGATTATTAAGTAGGTATACCACATATACTACATAATCTTCGGGTATATTTAAACTCTCAACTTTGTGACAATTTCAGCTCTAATAATTTGAATCAGTGGTGGAGCTAAGGATCCTCCAATAATTTGACTGGTCCTTCCCAGAGTGTCTGTATATCTGATATACAGTCACTCTATTCCGCCATGCTTTTACCCCCTTCCCCCTCCAAGTTATTAATTTAGAGTATACCATGATATCTGTTTGTTTGTTCATGTTTATTGTACATGGTAACCAATACTTTGTTGAAATCTTAATACCCAAACTCTTGATCTTAATGCCTCTTATTAGTCAACAAAATTTCTTTCTAAAGATGTTAAAACTGCTTTAGCTCACCCATTAGCATGAGATGGACTGTATTTCTATACACTTTTTTGACCCACGTTTATTTTTTCCTATTAAATTTCTTCCCTAGCGCCTCCACTGACTATATTACCAATTTTAATTGAATTTGGATAGTTAAAATATTTGTTTTCAGTTCAGTGACATCTCAGTAAGATTAGCTTCTCCGGATCGTTTGCAACAGAAGCCAGATGTCAGCTCACTTCAGTTCGGTAAACACTTCACAGATCATATGCTCAAGATTGAGTATCATGAGAGTGCAGGTGGGTGGCAACAGCCCATTATATGCCCCCTCGAGTACCTCTCCCTACATCCTGCTGCCAAAGTTCTTCATTATGCCATTGAGGTAACCATCTTCTCTTGAGTTTTTGTTCTTGTATACCTTCGGATGTTGCCCTATCATTAGACATAAACAAAGGTTACATTAAAACAAATATCAAGTAAATCAAAATTAACATAATTTTAAATTATGCATATTTGGCTGGTAACATGATAAGATATCATTATGAAATTTGGCTGTACTTTAGATCTATGTTAATTATGAACTCATTTCAGTTTATGTTATCACAATATGTTAATTGTGATTTATTTGATACTTGTTTTTTTAACCTTTGTTAATATCTGAAGGTGGTGTAACATCCGAAATATATAGCTTCGAAATATCACATGGTGAATTGATTTATTCGGACTGGAAGTTTTCAGATTTGGACTTATTTGCTCCAAATGAAAATTATATAGGTATTATCTGAAAAGGTAAATAAGTAATTAGGTAAATAAGTGATTATTTTTTCATAAAAATTTGCTAAACAATATACTATATACTATTCAGGTTAGAATAACCTTACCTGCACCATCTAAATAGCCTAAAAAGACTTGTGCGGAAAGCAATCCAGTGAGTACACTCAAGGTCTTATTTTTCAAAATTTAAATATGATTTTAATTTTTAATCATACCAATGTTGTGGATATTAGTTGTTTGAAGGTCTTAAAGCATACCGTGGATGTGATGGGAAAATTCGAGTCTTCAGGCCGGAGCTCAATATGGCCAGGATGAACACATCTGCAGCCAGATCTGGTCTTCCCACATTTGAGAATGAAGAAATGATTAAATGCATAAATAGACTGATCTCCGTCGATCAAGAGTGGGTACCCCATTCGGAATCGGCTAGTTTGTACATCAGACCTACTCTTATTGCGACTGAGGTAATTGGCAAGAGGAATCCATGGGTACAGGAGTAAGTAAGAAGGAACAGTATCAATAATCTAGCAAATTATTTATTCTAATGTTAAACATTTTGTAAAGCAAAAGTATTTGTGTTCCTCAAATGTTAGTACTTGTATTGCCAGGCATTTTAAAAATATTAAAAAAAACTCATGGTATCTCCAATAGCATAATTCACACTTAGTAATGAAATAACAGCAATAAATTAAAGACTTTAAAAATTTAATTTTTCTTCTTCTTTACTTTAGATGGCATTTTCTCTATTGTGAAATTTTTCAAAACTACCATAATTCCAAGTAAATGTTAAAAATGAAAGCTGCAATTTTTGTTATTGCTATTTAAGCTTAAATGGAACGTTATTGATTCAAGTAGACTCTGAATAAATAACCCCCTACTTATATAATACAGCTAAATCTTGTTCCTTAGAACACACTATTTTCTAACTCGGCAAATTCCAATGTTTAATTTATCTCCAATTATCTTTTATAACTTGTTCCTAGACATATTAAACACAACATAATTGTGCAAAAACAAAACTCGGTTGTATCAAATGATGTATTATAATTTGCTTTTAATTTAACTTTTTTTTAACTAATTAAACTTTATGAAAACCTATTCTTTGGCAAAGTAACTGTATTGTTTCTTTTGCGAATTCCCAACCACTTAGTTTTTAATGTTTTGAAATATCCTATTAGTAGTGAAGAATAAACTCATTTATCATTGGTTTTGTTAGAATAATTTGCTAGATACTGGATTGATTTACTTACTCATTTTTCATTCTACATTTATTTAACAATAACTTTCAGTAGCTTTTAACCCCAATTAGAGGATGGTATCCACTAAGGTTATACTTTTATAATCTATTACATCGATATCACATTTGGCTAAATCGTTTTACCAAGTTTGGTTTTTGCGTTCTTGTTTATTATTCAACCATAATCATCAAAAGATAAACAAAATACACATACCTAAGCTCTTTAAATTGTTATCAGCTTGGTATTTTACAATACTACTTTTATACATACCAATTTTCTTTAGGCATTTCCAGTTGAATTCCGACAATAAAAATCGACAGCAACAAAAAATGTGCTTCCAAAATTAAAGTAGAAGTGTTATAAATAATTTATTTTGCTTTATCATTTTTAAATGGATTGCTGACGAAGACTATATTTTGTCTAATGGTTATGGGTGAATGGATTGGGGAAGATCTCTGGGCTATGATTGGTTCCCATCAATTATTCATGGTAGGAACAAACTTAATTAGCCAAAATTAATCGCCATATTTTAGGTAACCTTATTGAGTTGAAACCCATATGATGTGTTACCTCCCACAGATGAAACTAGACATTACTGTAATGATGTTACTACAACGATAATGAGTAGGAATGAGTGTTCTTAATAAAAAAAAACTAACACTATTCTTTGCTTTGTTTTGTAAATACCTTCCTGAACAAGGATCTGCAATTCAGCCGACTCATATTGGATGGGTGTCCCAGGCAGAACCTTTGACCCCTAACGTGCGTTCTGCCTGGGACACCCATCCGATACGAGTCGGCAGAATCGCAGATCCTTGTTCAGGAAAGTATTTACGAAAAATTGAGACCGGTTCCAGCCATTACACATTTTATTAACAAAACACCCCTGGGCTCTTGGTCTATAAGGGAATAGAAATTCAAGATTTTTTCATCCTGGAGTGTCCAATAAAGAAATTAGATTTAGACAATGGAGACTATTACAAATAATAATAACTTTAAATTTTTGTTTTGCAGCCAACGTTAGGAGTAGGAGCGCCTGAATCAGCTCTACTGTATGTTATTCTGTGCCCTGTTGGTCTTTACTTTTCGAGTGGAGTAAAACCTGTATCATTGCTGGCTGATCCTCAATTCATCAGAGCCTGGCCGGGAGGAGTAGGTTGTATTTTTAAATAAATCTTAATCTCATGAGTTGTGTATCAAGGAAGGTATGGTGTGAACTAATACCCCTATGTTAGTTTTAAAGAGATGCGATAAACCACTGGTTATTTCACATATAATTGTTTTTTCTAGTTCTCCGGTAAAAAATAAAATATATGAATTTTGAGCCTGCTCCTTATTTGATTTAAACACTGCTTCATGTTAATTTAGGAGAGTGAACCTTAATCTAATAGTTTTATTATAAAAACATAAATTTTTAAGCTTGAAAAAGGTAGATGTTGCACAGTAGAGTGGAGAAGTGAAGCCTAGTGAGTATCATGCCATAGAGTGCTTCTCACCTAAGAGAAGTTAGATTACTTATTTGTCTGTTTTTATTCTCTAATTTATTTTGAGAAACTTGTTCAGCATTTATTATTTTAAGTAGTTTATACCTTACCTTCCTTACTTAATTTAATTCTCATTCTATAATTTCTTATCTGCATTAATCATTCCAGTCATTAATCATTTTATTGTCATTAAAAACTTCACGATTGAAACCATACCATTCATTATTTACAATTTAAACAAAGATTATTGGACTCAAATTAATTTGACCTACTAATTTTCATTGTTTATGGCATGTCTAGCTCTTATAAGCACCCGGTGCCTTATTTGATTTAAAAAAATTAGGATTGCCAACACTTTTTAAAAGACTAAAAGTTTCCTAGTTCTATAATCAGCAACACTGAATGGCCATTCTTTGGTGTAAAATGAAGATAAATGAGTTTCAACGAAATTTATTTAAAAAAGTTACATTAATCTCTAGAACTTGGTTCAATTATTAGTTATGCTTAACATTATTAGTAAAAGGTAACAACCTCGTAACGTTTATACCTCTATGACTTCTTGTCAACTAGGGTAATTTAACGAGACTAGGAGAGGCTATGACTTCAAACTACCATCAGTAAGACTCAATAAAACCTACAAAGGTCCTAGTTTCATAGAAACAAAAATATATAATTACCTACCAGATGGTATAAGTGTATAGTCAAACTAAAATTCATTTGACATAATTATTGTATTCTAATACGTACTAGTACAGTTTATTTCAGAATGTATGTTGTGTTCCTACATCGTTTTTTAGATTTCAATGTGATTTCGCCTTGAATGATACCAATGGAGTTATAACTTAAGACACTTATAACTCGAGACCGTTTTCCAAAGTCTTGGACCATGTTTTCCCATTATTTTATCTGAAATGTTTCTCCCTGTTTACCCATGAATGTTAAACCTCCATTTTGTTATTGGAAATTAATATATTGTTGAAGGGAGAAATTTAAACCTTTCTTTTGTCATTGGACTATACCATTAAAAATTTGCTGCCACCCCCCTCCCCCCCCCGTCAACAATTTTTACAGCTGTGTATACCCCCCAGAACCTCTGAAAGAAACCCTGGTTATGTTTAAAACTATTCATTACTTATATAATTTAAACATTTCATTTAATTAATTTTTTTTGTCATATTGAGTTCTACCTGTCTTGTATACTTTATAACTGTTAAAAAATATTTATGATTAATTCTAGGCATTATCTATTGCATGTCTAATTTTTAAATTTTTATTACAGGAGATAAGAAAGTGGGCTCAAACTATGCTCCAACTATTCATGTACAAGTAAGTCCTTTACGATAGTTGTAGTTAGTAAGCTGGGTGAGTAGACCTTCCCTTTGGGCCCTTTTCATCAAGAATAATGTAAAAATGATGTCTTCATTATCAAATGTATAGTGAATAAAAACAGGCCTTTTGGCCCATCAGCATATTCACCCAGTAGGAATTGCTTTATATGGGAATGGTTATGTTAAAATAAAGCTGTTTCACATCAATATTGTTGTTTCAACCTTAAAATTACAGTTAGGACCCTTTGCTCTCAAGCTAATACTTATTGCAATTACATATTAGGGTATGCTTAGCTTCTGGTTGCCACTACATTAAATTCTAAAGCGGTTCAAGCAGGTGATTTTCCTATTGAGCTTCAAGATAATGTTTATTTTAACGTTAATTAAAGTTTTTATTGTTGTTGCAAACAAAAGTAGGCTCGACAGATTTTAAATAATTTGAAACTATTCCTATATTTATTAAATTTATTATGGATGTGTCTGTCAACTCTTTTCCAACAAGGATTTTTAGCTAGCAGCAGTATCTATTTTTAGCAAAGGAAAAAGCTGTATTTTGGCCCGCAGCAGAATTGATTAGTTACAAGAGAAACAGTTTCATCTTGAGGAAATATTGTGTGCATCTCTTTAAACCCATGTGGTCCTATACTTACTTGTTTAATCACTTTAATACTTAGAGATATATACTAGAGGGGGCCTATCTTAATAGGCCCCCTCTAGTACATACCTTGAGAGGCCTGAAACATCTTTTTGGGGCTCTGTGTAACCTCATTAAAACCTCCTCTAAGAGTAAGTTAAGGTTATAACAAATCAATTGTTGTCGGCTTTTCCCACATTGTTTAGGTTTTGTTTCCTATTATAAACGTTGCATTATATAAGTTACTGTATTTTAAATGTTTATTTCATCATATTAATACTCAAGGGTGTTCAGGTTACTTTTTTGATGTTTCAAAGTTCAACCGATAGGGCTCCTCTAATAATAATATTTCTATGCTTTTATAATGCAATTGATAATATATTAAATTTTCTTTTGACTAGAAAGAAGCATCGGCGAGAGGACTGCACCAGGTCCTCTGGTTATATGGTGAAGACTATCAGCTAACAGAAGTTGGAACTATGAATGTTTTTGTTGTTATAAAAAATGAAGATGGAGGTAAAGACATAAATTGTATATTTACATGCAGTATTGTTTTCCTTATTAAAATCTTTATTATATCGTTCAATTTATCTAGAGTTATTTACTCTGTGGTATTAATCAAATTTAGATCTTTTATGATCTGAGAACATTTTAAGGTTGCAGCTTTTGCTAAAACCTAAATAAAATCATCATTATTAAACCAAAAGAAAGTAAACTTGAAGTAAAAACTAGATAATAATGTTAGCTTTCTTGTTTACAGATAGAGAGCTAATTACGCCTCCTCTGAACGGCCTCATCCTGCCTGG
Organism: Microvelia longipes; assembly: GCA_018340805.1. NCBI lineage: Eukaryota > Metazoa > Arthropoda > Insecta > Hemiptera > Veliidae > Microvelia > Microvelia longipes. The sequence goes on along the minus strand of JACMZG010001893.1, from coordinate 1,394,807 downwards.
AATAACAAGGCACTCTATCCTTCAGTTATCAGAAGAATGGAAAGAATATAAAGTTACCCAGCGTGTTTTAACAATGCATGAAATCTTGAAATTATCAAAAGAAAATAGGGTAAACAAATTTTTACTAAAACATTTGCTGTTTATTTATTAGATTTAATAAGTTTTGTACTTAAACTAGTTCTTATAGTTCTTTAAAATAATTATTCAGGGTGAAAATTACTTGTATAATTAAAGGGTATTGTCTAACAAAAGGATATTGTAGACTTGTCAAAAACAAGTATTCATATGGAAAATTCCCTATTAGTAAATTGTCTTATGAGATAGTTCCCATGGAAGGAACAGGGAGGGGCTGTGAATCAATTCTGCTTGGGCCCCTAATAAGAAAAATAGAATATTTTGATTTGTTTGCAGCAATTTTTGAAAATATTTGTACTTTATTAAAATTTTATGATGTAATTTTAATCATTTTTTGTTCAGCTTCTTGAATTTTTTGGTGCCGGAACAGCGTGTATAGTTAGTCCAGTTAATGCAATATCATTTCAAGGAGAAATGCTTCACATCCCTACAATGGAACAAGAAAACCCCGTTTTTGCCAAAGTTTTAAAAACACTGACAGATATCCAATACGGAAGGATTCACCATCCATGGGCTAGACTCATTGAATAGTTTTCAGTTACTACATTCAAAGACTTGACAATGATGGCATTGTTTCTTGGAGACTAGAATAATATAGTATATGTTTTTGTTATAAATTTAGAGCTCTGAGTTATTAGTTAAATATTCTATGTAAATCCAATTATAGTTGGACTAGTGAAATCTCCTGGTTTGAGAAAGCAATCACCGATCCCAATTAATTAACCTTTGTTGAGGTTGAAAATAGTCGAGAAGTCTAAGGCGCAATGCTCTCCTCTCAGCTAAACTGCAGTGCCTGTTCCTGCAGGGGTTCTATTCCTGATTAGGATGGTATCTGTTTCTCTTGCTTTGTATGCATACGGTGTTCTAATAGTGTTCTATGCCTTTTAGGGAGTTTGTAAATAAGACCTCAAATAAGTATACTGCTTATCTATAAGTTTAAAATCATTTCTTAAACAGATCGTTGACATGGAAATTATAGTTTCCAATTTTTCGTTTTCTCGGTGCAAAAAATTATGATGTTAATTTGACGCAATACACTCTGAAGCACTATTGAAGTCCCCTACCTATGACAGGAACTTAAATATCCTTGTCAACGAAAGAGTTTGAAGTTATATATTAAATGCATAAGCCTTCACTCTCGCACTGAACCGTATTTGTATACGGTTCTGTCAAAATAAGTTGTTATTCTCTCATTTCCTATTAGAATCACCTTTACTTTTATTTTACTCATACTAGGCCTGTTGCCTTCTTATTTTACAAATATAATTATGGTTTTCTCACTGACATGATTGTTACTCTGAAACTTTAACTCACCTTTCTAAACCAATTGATTGAATTTCATGACGTAGTTTCACTTTATATTGATGTTTTAAAATTTTATTTGCTCAATTTTTTTTATAGATAAATCTATTATTTTGTTTATTACATTTATCTAAATATTGTTTTGTGAAATTTTCATACATGTTGTTAATTTATCGTAATATTATCTGATACACCCAGAAGCTGTTTAATCATAAAGTTTTGTAACGACTCAAGCAAAGTTCCTTTGAAATATCATATTTAAAATTTATTCAAGAGTATTTGATACTTTAAAATGTAGTTCTAGATAATCTTGTATAGATCGTCGTTAAATTTTTCCTTTCTTTAGCTACTGGACTCTTTTTTTAGCCTTTACTGTTTGGAACATTTCAGATGAACTTACAATAAATCCTTTTTTTCTGCCCCCAGTAAGTCAACTCACTTTGGCTAATCAACTTTAGTTATCTTTGAAAAGTTAAATTAGAGCACACCATACTACAGAGTTAATTATATATAACATTTTATATAACTATATTAATTATGACAAGATTATTTGTGTAAACCCTCAGGAATTTGATAACTACGCAACTATTAGACATACATCCTAGTTTTTATTACTAAAGACACTATAAAAAGAGCTAGAAACAACTACTTTTAACCTCAATATATTAATATAATTTAATATAATTGCTTAGTATCAAATTTCTTACGATTTAATTTAGTTTCCAAAACAATTAACAAATATGGTATGCTAAGATTTAACTTATTAATGGTAACACTGCTCCCTTATTGTATTTATAATAAAAAATTCATGTATGAATTTAAATTTCCAGGGGTTGATAACTAAAATTCAGAGCCATGTATTAACCTTTTTTAGACTTATATTTGTCAGTTCTGAAATGTTTCACTTTGTACAGTCATTAAAACCTAAAATCTTAGTGTAAAAATATTTTTTACCTGGTAAGATATGAACAGCCTTATACTCAAATTGATGACAATACGCCTAAATTTAAAAAGATATTTTATATCTATAGCTAGATATTTATAGTAGAATACCTAATCCTTATTAGGATATAGTGATCCTTGCCAAGAGAAAATTTTACCAGAGCATAAATAATGATTTGGTTTAAGTCTAAAATTATCAAATTGTAGAATCTTTAGCTGAAGGTATATGAGTTATTAAAGTATATATAGTTGTAATATTTTTTCCTTTTGTAACTTGTTTCACATTTTTACTGTCCTGGTTGTTCTTACCTTACTAGGCAATACTCTGATGAATCTCAATTCGAATCTTTTTGCTCAATTTGTCCTCTTTTTTATTTTGCTCAATTATTTTGTATAGATGTCCAACTGAATATTTTATATATAATTAATATTTAGACTTTTGTTTTTAATTTTGTTGTTGTATTGTTGTTTTACTACTTATATATAAGATTATATAATTCTGTAGGTAAATAATAAAGATGGTACGTATTTTGTAATGATAATTTTTATACTTGTCTTCTTTATTTGCTTTCATCTTTATTTTATAAACCACCCTTCTTTGTATTTTATAAAAATTAAAAAAAAAACATTAAAAAAGGGTTATGGAGTACCTCGGAAATTTTCCTTACCGTAACAGATTGGCTAAGCTTATCATCCATCACCACTTGCATGAAAGTAAATTATGTCATACAATTCTATATCTTTGGACTTGGTTTGCTTGTCAATAGAAAAAAATAGTCTATGATAAGAAAATAATAATGATGTTATACAACAGTCTGTTATATCCCCAGCTATCACCCATCTGCTTATTGACCATACATATTACTGCTAGATCAAGCGATCTAATATTAGTGACAGAGTCTTACAGCCAATTATTCTCTTTTTAAGTGATTTTCATTAAAAATAAATGAATAGAAATTTAGCTGGTAGTTTGGTTGCTTTTCTAATACAATTACATGTAGAGTTTTAAATGTTAGGGCCTAAATAGTCAATTAAATGTTGGGCTAAACAAGTGTTTGTTTTCCTTGATGTATCAAAGTACCCTCTATCTAACTCGAGTATGATGCCAATCATGCAAGGAAACAGTTAATTTTTTAATTAAACATGTGTACTCTGCAGGGCATAGATAGGTGTAAGTGAAAATAGTATTTCATAATATAATAATTTACTGGAATGTGGGGTTAATTGGTATCATTTGAGTTATTATGAATAGCTTTCTTTAAAGTGGTGTATAATCTACCCTATGTCACAATTTCCACCAAAAACCAAGTTGTCATAAGTATCAACTGTTGGTGTGGGTTAATAGGTGACCAATTGATAGGGCCATATTTTTATGCAGATAATCTAAATGGCCAAAGATACCTCCATTTTTTACTGAAATACTACAAACTTTCTTAGAAAACCTAACGTTGGCCACTAGAAATAATCTATGGTTTCAACAAGATGGTGCTCTGGCTCATAATGCTAGACCTGTGAGAAACCACCTGATCGCTGAGTTCAACAATAAATGGATTGGTTCTAATGGACCAATTGATTGGCCACCAAGGTCACCAGACCTAACGCCATATACCAGGTTCAAATTACTTCAGTTGAACAAATAGAGACGAGTTCGACATGCTTGTGCCAAAATTCCACCAGATGTAATTTACCGGGCTACTAAAGATGGGTGGGTCCACAGAGCTGAGCACTGCATGGACAATCAGGGAGGTCAGTTTGAGTATTTGCTCAAAAAATAGTATGTAAGTAATTAATTAAGTTAGTGCGCAATGAAGAACTTATAATGTTTTTAAAAAGTTTATTTTTATTTATGATTTCTTTACGTTAATTTAATTTTTGACTCATTTATTATGCTTATAAAGTTTATTTATATTCTTTAAATTTTAAGTTCAGTTTATGCATAATATTTAAAAGATTTTCTATTTTTTTACGTGGTTGTCATAGGGGTACTGCCGAAGGATTCACAAATTAAAATCCTAACGAACCACGAGCGATATCTCCCCCAAGTAGCACGCTAATTGTTTGTTGAATTTAAAAAAAGGATAGTAAATAATATTTTTTTTAATTTATTAAAATAAAGTTTTCTATTATTATAAAAGCTTTCTATAATAGTCTTTTATAATTGTTGTGTTGTCAGGGTATTAGAATGTCGCAACACAATTTTATCTTAATAGACCTATTATCTTAATAGATATTAATAGACCTGCAGTGTAGAGCCTTAGTGTATTAACTCTTAAACTCGATTATTTATATTGTGAGACTTTTTAATCAGGTGATCTGGAAATTCGCTTCTTAGGGACTATTCTGTTCTCAAAATAAATAAAATGTAAATTAAAAAATCTAACAAATATAGGTTTGTATTTGTTAATTCAATGACATGAAATTGATATTATGATGCAAACTTGTAGATATTTTAAAGCTAAAAAATTCTGGCGCGGTGGTCCGCATGTCGGGCGAATTTCCTTTGGATGCGTGTTTTCGTGCTTTTACATTATATAAGTTTACAACTACTAATAAAATATTCCGCGCGGTGGTCGCGTGTCGGGTGAATTTCATTTAGAATGCGTGTTTCCGTGCTAAACAACCCATTTTTTGCTTATGCAAGAACCTGCCCATTGCGTGGTTCCGGTTCATGCTTTTAGAGACCTAAGCAGTTACTCAATGTCAAGCACTGCTCGTAACTCTTTTTGTCTATTTTCCAAGGAAATGCGCTAATCATCAGTTGTTGTACAAAACTATGCCTCTAAAAATTTAGAAGTACGCACTTTTTTGCACTAGTTTAAAGCTTAGTTACTTATCTTTAAGCTTAGTCTGTTATCTTTAAAAGGTTTTAGGATTTTTTGGAAAATACATTGTTATTGTTTTAGCACTGATTTTG